>PVIU01029939.1:0-16797 GCA_004026605.1 Ondatra zibethicus | reverse complement strand
GAACCGAGTCTTTTTGGATGCACACCTTCCTAGGCCGGGAGGGAGGGGGTGGGCCTTGGACTTCCAACAGGGCAGGGCACCATGCCCTCTTTTAAGGAAGAAGGGGGAGGGAGGAGGGGTTGGGGGGTAGCAGGAGGGGACTGGGAGAAGGGGAAGAAATGTAAAAATTTTATTTCTTTAATTATGTTTTTGAATGGAAAAAATAAAAAAAAGAAAGAAAAAAGATTAGTTGTATATCAAGTGAAGTAACTGCTAACAGATAAACACCAATTGGAATTTGAAGTCTCAACATAAGAAAATATTCTTTTAGCACATACATTTGTGAGACTGACAGGCTTTCTTCTACACTATGGAGGCACCTAAGTGCACAGGGATTCAAATGGATTTCATCTTGTGGTTCCATCATGTGAACATAGGGATGCCATACCTGCTGTTGAGGACAGTGAGTACATGTCAATTCACATTGTCCCCAAATTCCTGGATATAACAACATATCATGATAAAGGAAAGTCTCATGCCTCCTCTTAACAACTGTAGATCATGGTGTTACCTTGTTCCCAGATAGTAAAGGAGAAGGTATTGTTCCCAGATAGTAAAGGAGAAGGTATGCATGGAACTTGTTCCCAGATAGTAAAGGAGAAGGTATGCATGGAACAAAGCAGCTATTACAGTTTGTGAGGCAGCAATACTATCTCATGGCACTATTTCTTACCAGATTTGCCTTGACATTTTATGAATTCTGTAGCAGATGCTTTTTAATTTTTTGTTTGTGTTTCGAAACACAATTTCATACATCCAAGGCTATGTGGCTAGCCTTGAACTTCTGATCATTCTGTGTGTACTTCTTTTTTTTAAGTAATTAATTAAATACTTAGGGCATTTCATTTTTATTTGACTCTAGGGTATTAAAATATACTGCAATCAAACTGGCTATTTGTGCCTAAATAGTATGCTGAATTTTATGAACTTTCAAAGAATTGATACCTATATATCACATAATATGAAATATTTCCAACCTTGTTCAGTTATAATTTGTTCTATTTCATACATTTTAAATAAAACATGTAGATTAAAACTGACTGAATTCCTTTCATAGCCCACTTGCTGAAAAGACATAAATTATGAATAGCACAATTCCATTTATCCTGTAACACAGAACATGTCAGTGAAAGACAATTGGACTAATCATGATCAAATATGGTGAATGTAGCAACTGCATAATATTGTTTGAAAATAGTTAAATGTTGTCATGCATGTTTTCTAGAATTTTCTAGAATTCTTTGCACAGAACTTTTCCAAAATTTTCATTTGTAGAAAATAATTATTAGAGCTGTGTTTTAGTCTCTGAGATTTTTCTTTTATTCTTCTCTCATACATTACATCCTGAATACAGTTTCACCTCCCTCTCCTTCTTCCAGGCCGTCTCCCCTCCTCCCTCTCCCCCAAACCCACTCTTCCTCTATTTTCTGTAGGTCAAATTCTAATTGGTCTTAATAATAAAAACCCAGAGTCAGATATTAGGGTCTGAAAACTGAAAGATCAGAGAAGCAGAGAAGCCAGCAACTAGTTTTTACCTCTACAAAATCCTCAGACCGAATTGGGTATCCTGTCTCTCCATATCCTCAGACTAAATGCCTGTCTCTGCAAAACCTCAGACTGAATCCTATCTCCTCCCACCTTATATTCCTCTCTCTGCTCAGCCATATCTCTTCCCATCTCTACCTCCCCAGTGCTGGGATTAAAGGTGTGAGCCACCACCGCTTGGCTCTGTTTCTCTTTTAGACTGATTCAATCTAATGTAGGGTGGCCTTGAGCTCGCAGATATCCCTCTGCCTCTGTCTCCTTGAGTGTTGGGATTAAAGGTGTGTGCCACCACTGCCTGGCCTCTGTGGCTAACTAGTGGCTCATTTCACACTCTGATCCGCAGGCAAGCTTTTTTTGTTAGATCACAAACAAAATATCAGCACAATTTCCCTTTAAAAAAGAGCAGGCCTCCCAGGCATAACCAACAAAGATGGTATAACAAGATACAATAAGACTAAGCACAAACCCTCATATCAAGCCTGGATGAAGCAGTCCAACATGAGGAAAAGGGTCCTAAGTGCAGGCAAAAGATTCAGAGTCCCCACTCTTACTGTTGGGAGTCCCTCAAGAACACCATGATACACAACCAAAGGCTGGGATTACAGGCATGCACTAGCATGATTGGTTTTAAGCAGATATTTTTAAGTCCTACATTATCCAGTTCATTTGAAGGTATCATGGGAAAGCTGACAAAAAATGCCCACCTTTTTCAGTCAATGGCAGTCTTTTGTATCACAGTCTGCTATTTTACCCATTCTAGGGGAGGCTGAAAATTGTCTACTTCAGATGATTCTTTACCTGTGAGTCTCACTGTGCTCCATATGACCCTTATTCCTTGAACACCTGAGTGGGTACATTAGTCACACTGACAGGCACTAATTTCCCATGGGGCAGGCTCCAGACAGGGCCCAAGGAAAGCATGATGGAGTATGATTTCTTTCTAATTTGGAGCTGACATGTCTACAAAGGAATCATTTCTTACCAAGAAGGTAAGGTCTTTAGGAATTGAGATTCAGTAGATGGTTGCTACACATCTCTCACTTGAGGGGGCATTAGGGCTGATCACATAAACAGGCATGTCCATCTGCTTATACACCCAGTTCCCAGCTGCTAAGGTGATACTCAATAAAACCCTATTGCAACTATCCAAATTTCCAATCCAAGTCTGCTTCCTACCACAGAGATACAGAATGAGATGGCTTCTGGGTACAGGTGACCAGGTATATAAAATCACAGCTTAGACCAGGTTTATAAACGTACATCTCTGACCAGGGTCCATAGCTTTCCAGGGATAAGAGTGAGTTGTAGAAGAGGCAGGAGACTTCTGCATGGAGCAGCAATATTCAGTGTCCCAGGGAGGGCAGGGTATCTTTTCTAGTTTCCAGAGGAGATAGCAAGGAGGTCAGACAAAAGGACAGGGTGCAGAATTGGAAGTACGGGCACAGGAGTGTGAACAAGGGATACTCTATCCCTTAACAATGCCTTTAATCTATGGACAGTGTGCCTTGATCATGAAGGATACATGTCATCTACTTTTTATCTTGAAAATCCTAAATATTGCTAATAGCATGAAGTTGAGAAGAATTAGGTGGCGGTGTTTACACTCTAGCAATTTTATGAGTACTTTTGCAAAGTTTCTAGTATCTGTCTTCCTTAGGTGTCAGACTCTTTCCCACCCTGAAGTATTGAGAGTAACGACTTGTATCCCAGAGGCTAAGGTATAATAGTATTCATCCCTTAGCAGAAAGGCAGTTAGTTTGAGGTGTGCTTATACAAGACTACTAGATGCTTAGTAGTGACCCTCAGCTCCTGTTCAGAAACTTCCTGGTGACCTCTGCTAGGGTGCAGTCCCAGGGGAATGGAATCTCGTGCTCTGAAATACCCGAGTAGTGTGAGGTGACACAGTACCCTTCTGCACACAGTTCACTGAGGGCATGAAAATGCTGTTGCTGTTCATGAAGGGGCAAGGCTGACCCAAGGGTATGGAAGTCAAGGTCGTGGGAAAAGTGCTCAAGGTCAGATAACAAAGCACACAGACTTCAGGCTCAAGTTTGAGATGTTTATTTACTACCACAAGATCTGTTTTTTATTTAGTAAGAGCTAAAATTGTTTCATTTCCAGAAAAATGCTGTTTTTCTTCAGTCTTTGGTGGTCCATGAGTTCATGAACTAGGTGAAGGTGGTGACTCATGTAGATGACACTACCTGGCTTCTCAGGGCCTGCCTGCCTGCCTGTCAACATCTAAGGGGCAACCTGGAGTCAGTGTCAAGTCTATTACTCTCACAGTTCAGTAAACAACATCCACTCCTGAGGTGTGTAAATAGGAAGATGTTCTCATCATAAAAAGTGGGAGACAAAGAACAACTTTGTACTTTACCATTGTTTTCCTGTTCTCTCCAGAGTCGAGCACAGAATCCTCTGGGCGAACCTTTCTGAACACATACTGGTAGAGCTGACAAATAAAACTCTTCGTTCTTTCCATTACAAAAACCTTCCTTGCGCCCCTGAGGTGAAGGATCTCTCTCTGAAACAGGTCTACCTCAATCACGATGCTGTTTCCGTAATCACTCCAGTTCACAGACTGGAAGGTATCATTCTGCACTATGGTCCACAGCTTCCTAACAAAGGGCAGACTGAGGAGGTCGGTGTTATCTTCCTTATTGACCTCATGTTGGCTTTGGTCTTCAGGTTCACAGCTCTCTTGGATGGCTTGACCTTGTATCCTGACTTGGTTGTTACGTTAAATGAACATGGTATCAAACTAAATGCTTATGTTTATGTGTATAAATTTACATGCATAACTACATGCTCTCAGCCTTCCATCAGCCTTCTATTCTTTCCTTTTACATTAGATGGTGGTTAATGCAGAGACTCACAAAACTCAAAGGATGGAGAATAAGTGACTGTTGAATATGGGAATGGAATTGCATGTCACCCTCTCCAAGGCTCAGGGAACATCAAGAAAAGAAGGGGTGGAAAGAATAAAACAGCTGGTTTGGGGAGGAGTACAACAATGCAGTGTCTTCTCTTGAATACAGCTGAGGCTCATATGAAGAATTAGATGAGGTCTCTCTTCCTGGTTCTTGACCAACAGGCACAATCCTCACCCACACTCTGACTGGCCAACAGGAGTATTCTTGATTGCTGATCACTAGACACCCCCTCACCCAAGATAGTCAAAACTTTCTTTGCTTCCAACTAGGAATGCCTCAAAAATAGTGGCTGCTAAGTTCTAGTGTTTGTTGGAAGACAACTGCTGTGGAATAATATTTTGTACACTGTGAAGATGTGTCGCTCTGATTGGTTTAATAAAAAGCTGAATTGTGACTAGCTAGACAGGGTTTCTGGGCAGAGAGAATGCTGGAAAGAAGGGAGAGATGCAAGGAGACACAGAGTGAGCAAGATGGGCAGTATGGAGATAGAAAGTAAATTAATAGGAATGGGTTAATTCAAGTTATAAGAGCTAGTTAATAATAAGCCTGAGCTAACAGGCCAAAGAGTTTTTAATTAATAAAGAATGTGATTGTTTCCATAGTATGGATGTTCACAAGTATAGCAATGCATGAATAGTTCCACTTGATCCTCAGTGGTAATGTCACTCTATAAACATAGACTGCATTTGTTTCCCAGCCACCAGACCTGAATAATCACGCAGAAACTATATTAATTACAACACTGTTTAACCAATAGTTCAGGCATATTCCTAGCTAGCTCTTATATCTTAAATTAACCCATTTCTATTAATCGATGTATTGCCACAAGGCTGTGGCCTACAGGTAAGGTTCCAGCATCCTTCTCCTTGAGCAGCTATATGGCATCTGCTTGACTCTACCTTTTTTCTTCCCCTATCTCTGCTTGGACTTCATGCCTTGGTATATTCTGCCCTGAAGTAGGCCAAAGCAACTTCTTTATTAACCAATGGAATACAACATATTCACAGCATGCAGAGGGGAATCCCACATCATTACTCCAAACCCTATTATGTGACTAATTGGCCACCTCCTCAGCTGTGCTTTGAATTTATACATGGCGTCCTGCTTGCGTCTCAACGTCAGTCTCTTGTATATGATAAGAGAAATGCCAGTGGTTTTCATTTCTTCCTGACAGAATTAATTTTTATGGCCCAAGGCATGCTGGATTTTATGCCTGGGTTTCAAAGGCTCTATTATAATCAAAGCTCCTACTTGTTTAGGAAGATGTGACTAAAGCAATTGAAACCAGATGGTCATTACTGTGCATTTGTTGATTAGATGAGTCATGGGGTTAGAAGGCTTAATGGGATTCTTAAGAGGCTCTTCTCCTTCTCTACTTAAATAACTGACTAGAGTAGGGCTCTTTGGTAGAGTACCTGTCTGTATATAGACAAGGTGACTCTTCAGTGCTGTGGCTTTTTTTGTGTCCAAAGCTCTGGGTGACACTTTTTGTTGGGGATAATCCATGCTGTAAATGACATGCTTCAGAGGTATGCCTGTTCCTTGGTTGGTCAGGGTACTGCCCAGGACTGTAGCTCTATGTCATCTATGGTTCTGTGTGACCTCAATAAACTCATTGGTTCAAATAGTTGGGCAGGTGGAGTTGTTCCTTTGGTCTATCAGTGTCTTCTATTTCTGTGGTAAAAAATTCTTCTCATCTTTTTGAGAAAAAAAAACCTAGGTGACACAAGGGAACAATCAGTGATTGACAGAATAAAAGATGAGTTGAAGACATGGCCAATATCTCTTCAGTGGTATGGAATGGCATGTCTCCTAGTTATATTAACAGTTGTTTGGCGTCTCCTATAGATTATAAATTATGCAATTGACTTTGAGCTATCTGCTAAAGTTTGGAGTTATTTAAGAAAGAATTACAATAGGAAATACACACAAGGAAGAAATCCTCCTTGTTTACATTGGATACATCAAAAATGCATAAAGGAGACTGATCTGGAAGTTACCAATGTTTCTGACATTTAAAGTGAGGAATATAAGGGTAAATAGACAAAAGAGTCCTTTAGATGAACCAAATGCATATATTGCAAGATTTAAATGAAACCACAATTCCTAAGGTACACAAACAGACAAACCTCTACTTCTGAGCTTCTGGAAGGCTTTGAAGCCAGAATAATAGTTCACTAGAGGCATGAATGAAAAGGAAAAGAAACCGATGCTCATTTCACCCTTGCTTTGGAGGAAGTAGCTCTCATTTGTCATCTATTGCTGAGATGAAGTATCATGGCAAAAAGCAAATTGGGAAGAAAGAAACTATTTGGCTTACACTTCCACAATACTGTTCATCACTGAAGGAAGCCAGGACAGGAACTCACACAGGGCAGGAACCTGGAAGCAGGAGCTGATGCAGAGGCCTTGGAGGCATGCTACTTATTGGCTTGCCTCTCATGACTTGTTCAGCCTCCTTTCTTATAGAAACTAGGACCTCCAGCTCAGGGATAGAATCACACACTGTAGGCTGGGCCCTCCACTATCAATTACTAATTAAGAAAATACTAGCTCAGGGATGGAACCACCCACAATGGGCTGGGCCCTCCCCCATCAAACATTAATTAAGAAAATGCCCTACAGTCTTGTTTGGAGGCATTTTCTTCACTGAGGGTCCCCCCTCTCAGATGAGTATAGCTTGTGTCAAGTTGACGTAAAACTGTCCAGCACAGTATGGTTTCTCAAATCATCATTGTATCAGTTGCAATCTCTCCTTCAAAGTCTTCTGCTAAATTACAAATCAGTCCAGGGAGACAAAGTCCTCTTTTAGCCAACATAAACATTCTCCCATTATCAGGATATAGATCTGGAACCAGCAAATTATCTACCAAGTCAGTGTGTATTCCTAACTTACTGGGAAGATAGAATGTGTGGTCTCCTGAGTTTTTAAAACTCAGCTTACTATAAGCATCCCTGACTATGACATACTCAGGGCATTATGGTAGGCTGTGGGGAGGAGCAGGAAACTTCTGCAGGGAACAGCAATGCTCAGTGTTGCATGGAAGGCAGGACATCTTTCTAGTTTCCAGAGGCACCAGTAAGGTCAGACAAGAAGAAAATCAGCAGGCATGAATGGGCAGGCACAAGAGACATGACCAGTGAAAGGGACACTAATGAAGGTAATTGTTTGGACTTGGACAGAAAAGTCCACATCTAGACACTCAGCTATCCAGGACTCAGCCACAGACAATCCCCAAATTATTTTAACCTCGTGCAGTAAATAATAATAATAATTTATTATTTTTAATATTATATCTTGAAAAACATTAAATATATAATAAATTCAGTTTTTATATTGTTTGCTGCACACTTACTCAACATGTAAGCCACAGCTTAGCATAGTCCTGGAAATTTGGAGAAAAATTTCAAGGTTTGAACCTTACTCCAAAATTTATCTGCAATTTATGTATCCTAACATTTTTTAATTGAAAATAGATTCTTCTTTCATACAATACATCACAACCGCAGCTTCTCCTCCCTCCACTAATCCCTCCTCCATAGATTCACTCCCCTCTGTTAAGTCTTCAGAAAGGATCAGGTCTCCAAGAAACAACAGTCAAACATGGCAAAACAAGATACAATAAGACAAGGCAAAAGCCCTCATACAGAGGCTGGACAATGAAACCCAATAGCAGGAAGAAAGTCCCAAGAGCAGGCAAAAGAGTGAGAGAAGCATTGACTTCTACTGTTAGCAGTCTCACAAAACACCATGTTAACAAACAGAAAATATAGTTAGAAGACCTGGTGTAGACCAAATCAGGCCCCATGCTGGCCACTTCAATCTCTGTGAGCTCATATGACCCCTGCTTAGTTGATTTAGTGGGTCACGTTCTCCAGGTGTCCTCCATCCCCACTTACTCCTAGAAACTTGTTTCCCCTCTTTCATGCATTCCCTGATCTCTGAGGGGAGGTACCTGATAGAGAACTCCAATTTAAACTCTCTCTCCACATACTATCTGGCTGTGGATTTCTGAACCCACTCTCATCTGTTGCTGAAGGAAGCATCTTTAATGACAACTGGACAAGACACTGATCTATGAGTATAACAGAATATCATTAAGAATCATTTTGCTATTTTTTTTTGCCAGTCATGTTTGGTTCTACCTTAGGTCTCTGTGTTATTTGGTTTCTGGTCATCCAGGCCATGTAGGGCATGGGCTCTCCCTATCAGGGTGTGGGCCTCAAGTTAAACCAAACATTAGCTGGCCACTCCAGGTTCTACACCACCATTGCTGCAGCATATCTTGCATACAGGACAGAAGATTTTATGACTCCGTTGATGTCTAGGTTTCTCTTTCCATAATCTGCACAGTACCTTACTACACCAAGGAGACTAAAACATAGGGGTGAAGACTCCATGCAGGTACCAGCTTGACCACTCTATGTTCAATGAGTTGTGTGGATATCCTCAGCAATGGGGGCCCACTGTCAGTTTTCAGAGTATGACCCTAGCATCAGCCTGGGACCCCCGCCCCTGGCCAACAAAAACCTCAACAAAATGCAACTCGTTCCTACTGTTGAAGGGAGGCCACTTATTGGTTCCTGGCTGATTAGCCCCAAAATAATCACACAGAAACTACACTATTTAAAACACTGCTTGGCCCATTAGCTCTAGCTTCTTATTGACTAACTCTTATACATTCATTTAACCCATTTCTAGTAATCTGTGTATTGCCACGTGGCTGTGGCTTACTGACTAAAGTTCCATCTAGCTCTGGTGAGGTTACATGGCTTCTCTCTAATTCCTCCTTCTTTCTCCCAGCATCCAGTTTAGTTCCCCCCATCTCTATTTCCTGCACAGGCCCAAAACAGTTTCTTTATTAACCAATGGTATTCACAGCATACAGAAGGGAATACCACATCAGTCCTACCACTAGAAGGAAGCCTTGCCAGTCCACAAAATGGCAAGTTCAGACTCCACATACTCCATTATTATGAGTCCTATCACTAGAGTCACCTCATAGATTACAGGATGTCTCCACTGCACTAGGTTTCCAGACTACACCAGTGATGTGGGAGTCCTCTCTGTGTGCTGGGATTATCATTAATGAATAAAGAAACTGCCTTGGCCTGTTGATAGGACAGAACTTAGGAGGTGGGAAAGATGGAACTGAATTCTGGGAGGAAGAAGGGTAGAGTCAGGGAGATGCCATGGAGCTGCCACTGCCAGAGATAGACATGCTGAGACTTTGCTGGTAGACCACAACCTTGTGGTGATGCACAAATTACTTAAAATGGGTTAAACTAAAATGCAAGAGTTAGCCAATAAGAAGCTAGAGCTAATGGGCCAAGCAGTATTTTAATGAATATGGTTTCTGTGTGATTATTTTGGTTCTGGGCAGTCAGGACAAACAAGCTACCTGCTGCTACAAATTGTCACCCACATGGCCACCAAATCCACATAAAACCTGAGAGGGCTTGAAAAGGAAATCTAGACAAAAAATACAGAGTTTAACACAGCTCCTTGCTGTTTGCTGGTAGCTTGCCACAGCTCCTTTGAGAGAGATTTTCCTGATTCAGCTGTAGCAGGAAAAAAGCCACAGCTGTTTTAAAATGCTGGCTTTCTGGACTATGCTGCCAGCATGACCTCTGACTCTTTCAGGAGACAGAGCATTTGGATGGGTTTTGTGAGCAGGCTGCTGCAGCTTGCTTGATAGCAACTTGTGCAGAATGAGCAGGCACTATGATATATATCATAGTAATTCTGCAGCTTAAGTTTTAGACTGTGCCAGCAAGTAAGCAGTACTGTATATACCATAATAATTGCTCAGCTTAAGTTTTAAGAAGTGCTTAGCTTTTTAAGAAGCACTTCTGGTCTGAAAATAATTACAGATATGCAATAAAGACAAATTCAGATGGGTCATAGTGTTAGCTAAATGTATGTAGGCTTGGAAGAGAGAAGAAAAAGAGTATAGAGAGTCATAAAATAAAGTTAATGCTTTAAGAAAGGGTAAAGTCTTTAAAGAGACAGAGTACAGATAGTCATAGATTAAAAGGAGTAAAGAAAAATAAGCCACGTAAAGATGGAAAATTCACAGAGTCTGGGTAATGTATATTATTGTGTTTTCTTTGAATTTTTTTGACTGTGAAGGAGCTAAGTACATAGAGACATTTCATTGTATGGGCTGGTAAGCTAAACCAGCATGGATATTATAAAGGTATCTTGACTTCAGAATTTGGGTCTAAGGATATGTTGCTTTGGAAAAGAGGTTTTTCTTTTGTTTTCACAGATGAGACCCTGTGGATTGCTTCCAGACCAATATAATTTGATAGACCATGTTCCACTGAAAGGTTGCCGAGAACACCCTCAAAAATTACTTCACCCAACTGCTGACTGAGATGAACCTAAAATACAGGATACACCGTAAAAGACCTGATTAACAGCACCCCAGTCAGCAGGAAACAGTATGGAAAAAAAAACTATGCCCATATTCCCAAAAATTGTTTATAAATGTTCTTTTACATTTAAATGGGGATATTATATAGATATGAATAATTTGCATTGGTATGGATCTTGATTATTGATACAAATTTAAGTTCAATTTTGTTATATGTATATGTATTCTGATCTTGATTAAGGTATTGTGTTTGTGTAGTTCATTTAAAAATGTAATGTATAATTAAGAAACATAGGTTAATAGATAGTCATCTAAATAACAGTCAAGATTGTAGTCATGTTAGTTAGGTTTTCTAGATATATAGATATATTTCAGATAGTTAGGTATTCTTCAAATCTTGCAAAGACCTTCAGAATATGGCATTTAAAATGTTGAAGAACTTAATACTTTTCATGACAGTGAGACACATCTGCTCCTGGCAGCACCAAGCTACTTCAAAAGGATAATGGGCATTGAAGAAGCTCCATATGGAGTTGGTTAGTCATTTGGGGAAGAAACTGCTCTTGCCTGGACTGCTTCACTGGACATGCAGGACCTACAGAGAAATGACTGTTGAACTTGCCTAAAAGTGAGATGATCCTTCAGGGTTCCTGCTTCATGAAAGAGTCTGCAAGAAATTCTGCAGGATACAGAAGAAAGTGACTGGCAAACTGCAAATGAAGGCAGACCTGTCTATGAAATTTCCTGCTTCGTGGAAAAGTCTGCTGGATACTATGGGCCTGTAGGTTGAAGGGGCAAAAGAACTTTGGGTGACTGTCCAGGCAGTGAGATGTCTCTTGTCATTTCTAGAGTTTTGGAAGTTGCTTGCAATGCACTTCTTATTTACTTAGGTAATATTATATCCTTCTGGAGTCTTTGATGGAGTTGAATAATTTATATTATAGTTATAGTTTTCCTTAGTTATGATTAAAGATAAAGTAGATAACTGTGGTTCTTCTTGCTTGATACCTGTTTTGTTATATGTAGTTTTGCTATGCTAAAGTAAAAGCCTTACTTTTTGTTTAAAAGAAAAGAGGAAATGGTATAGAAGGTCATTCTGTCTATGTGTTGCTTTCATTAATGAAAAAAGAAAGTGCCTTGGCCTGTGGATAGGGCAGAACTTAGGTAGGCGGGGAAGATGGAACTGAATTCTGGGAGGAAGAAAGCAGAGTCAGAAGGATGCCATGGAGTTGCCAGAGACAGAAGCTGGGAATTTTACCCGGTAAGCCACTGTCACATGGCGATACACAGATTAATAGAAATGGGTTAAATTAATATGTAAGAGTTAGCCAATAAGAAACTGGAGCTAATGGGACAACCAGTGATTTAATTAATACAGTTTCTGTGTGGTTATTTTGTGACTAAGCTAGCCAGGTGGCTGGGCCCTCCTCCTATACCCCAATGCTCCCCAATTCTATCTGTCACTCCCTGCACTCTCTCCCCCATGCTTTCCCCGACCTGGTCCCTCCCACTCCTGTCTCCATCAGTCACCAGCCCACCAGAAAAATGTATTCTATGTCCCCTTTCCAGGGAGGTCCATGCATCCCCCCCCACAGAGTCCTCCTCTTTACCTAACCTCTCTGGGTCTGTGGATTGTAGCTAATATCTACTTATAAGTAAATGGGTGTTTTGCCTAGGTGTGCACATCATGCATGCCTGGACCCCATGGAGGTCAGAAATGGGGATCAGATCCCCTGGAATGGTAGTAACAAACCCTGTGAGCTGCCGTGTAAGTATGACTCCTAAACTGCCTTGGTTTGCAGAATTGAACTGCATTGGGCTGCTTGCTCCAGGATACTCCTCTGCAGGTCCTCCTGTACTAGTGGTTGTGGTCTAAAAGAATCCCTCACTGTATTCCTGACAGGGCTGTGTATCTTGCCCTCACCATATGTACAAGGAGTGGTGGCCCAGGCTTCTGCTATGTCCTACTTTTCCATGGGTAAGGAGAGATCTGGCTTCTGCCATGTCCCACTGCTAACACAGGACTTTATAAACAAAAGGTACTCAGTAAAGGGTTTTGGGTAAGGAATTCAATTTACCTATTTTTAGTTTAATTAGTTAAACATAATGAGAGACTAAATATTGTAAGACAATTGAAATTAATTTTATTTTTGTTATTCAAATTAATGCCAAGTTTTTTCCCCAGTTTCCCAAGAAATTCCGATTTCAATGTTACGGCATCTTGTGACATATTATAAATTAAGACAGAAGTCATTCTCATTTGTTTTCAAAACAATAAAATTCTTGAAACCCAGATCAACAATAACACATGCATACTCATGACATTTTAAACTGGAAACATGGAACTAATGAATCTTGTACTAAGAGTATTAACATTTTGGAATACCAAGAATTCTACAGACACCCAAACAGAATAGCAAGAGTAGAGTGGTTCACACTTTCCTCCCACCAGAATGAGGGCACAAAACTTGGATCATAGATTCTTTCTGACCTGATGTTGGTTGGAAACTGACAGTGTACTAGAATGTGTGCTGGTCAGGGTAGGAGTATCATCTGTTGGATGATTCTGGCCTAGGCCATGTCTAGCTCATCTCTCAAAGCCTCTGCATATTGTTCGGGGTAGGATCTGGGATTACTATTGGTGATACTGGCAAAAAACTCCAAGACTTTCATCTTGGTGGTTTCTGCAAAGGCCCTTGGGCCCCACATGAAAACATAGCTGGGAGGATCACTGTCAGGCAACCGCTTGTACTCCAGGTACCCTTCCTGCACAAAATCCTCAGTGATAAGCTTTCTGGGGTTTTCATATAGGAAAGGATTCCTTTCATCACACAACTCTATCTTAGTCAGCATTCTCCAGATCACCTCCTCATTGACACAATTTCCCTTAAAGAAAATGATGCCCAGTACAACTATTAGGAGGCCTGTCTTGGGCGTACCCTGGACATCACTCAACATGCCATCATAGGTGATCCCCAAGGCAGTGACAAGGATATAGCATTGGTCAAAGGGGTCTACTTCTATCATGTCAATGCCAAAGACCAGCCGTAAGCAGTTGTAAGCCTCACTAAAGATCACAGGGTAGTACTCCTCATACTCTCTAACAATACTTTCCAGAATTTCTGCCTTAGTGGTTAATTCCTTCCTCTCATATTTGAAAAGCAGAAAGTATACCAGGTCAAACATCTTTATATTTAGTGCATTGTGCAACAACTCAGGGTCTTCTAACTCATCTACTTGGTTGCCAGAAGCCTTATAAGATGCACCCTCGGGAATGGTGTCCATGACCATAGGAGGAGAGTAGGCTCTCTGAGGACTCTGGGGAGGACTTGGTATTCCACCACTATACACATCCTTTGAGATGCTGATGGCTTCCTCCCCCTCTGGCATAGCCATGATGACCTGGGCATTGTCTACCTCCCTTTGGGTCTGAGAACTGTCTGGGAGGTTGCAGTGACGGATGTTATGGGAATCATCCATTATGACTTTCTTGGTAACAGCAGGCAGGATAGTGTCCCAGTCACAGAAATGGGGATTCAGAGGCCTGGTCAGGAGAAAGAGAGGGAGAAGGAGATGGTGAGTGGGCACTGTAGGCAGCTCTCAAATAATCATGTTGTTTTATTTTTCTCGAGTAGTATTCTAGGGCCACAAGAACTCTTAGCAGTCCTAGAACCCCGAGAGGCTGAAAGGGGAAGAAAGCCAGCTATTTGGGGTGCAGACAGGTCACAGAGAATGAACCCCTGTGGCTACTATCATATTTGGCACCAGGAAATGTGAAATGTCTATATTTTGGGCATTTGGGATCCTTGATATATACTTATAGTATGTACCCCCCCAACTTGTGAGGCTGCATAACCTTGCTCTTGTATAGGAGTTGAAGACACTGTCTCATACAAATATTTTCATCTCCTGTCCCTTAAAACTACTTTGAGAGATGGTGACAACTTTCTATAGTTGCAAACTGCTAGTTTGAAACTGAGTTTCCATTCTTCATAGGAAGGGTGAGATGGACTATGGGGAATAACCCTGCTTAATGTAAATAGTGCCATCTATGCTCACTCTGGGCCCTCATTTCTCCCCTGCCAAGGGCTGGGCACCACCCTTCTGCTGGCCTGGAGCAAACTCTTAGGTTTCCACCTCTCTGAAACAGAATAAAAAGGATTAAGAACTCTTCATATCTGGCTACACCTGTTCCGGTTAAATTGTAAGAGGTGGCCTAATTCAATGCGGTTCATGTACCCTGGGATGGGGAACATGCCCAACACTCACCTTGATAAATAACAAGGACAAAACTGCTTTCTTTGATGATATGAGGCTACTTTCTTTAAGCCCAGAGCCTATTTCTGTGAGGCAGAAGGAAGAGGACATGAGGTGAGGGAATTCATCCATGGTTCCTGGGTTTTCCCACAGTTGACAGGAGGGGAGGTAGGGATGGGTCTCATGTGTTTGGGTGGCAGGAATCCTTTAGTTCTCACCTTGAGTTCTGACACCCTTAAGAGCCTCTCTTTGATGACTCCAGTCAAACTCCCTTTTACCAGATCTTTCAGTTCGCTGAGACCAATGACCTATAAACAAGATAGGGTGATTAGACCAATAGCCCTACCCAGGATTGTGGAGGTCAGGTATGTAAGGAGTGTTTTTAGGATCCATGTTTGTACTGTGGACAGGGGTTTCCTCCTCTCATCCATTGGGGGTCCTTACTTGGACCTTACAAGATCACAGAACCCCTGGTTTTAACTAAGGTCACCCACTCTGACCAGGTTCCTCATCTCCTTGATATCTGAGCAGGTGTCACATCCCTTCACATCTGTGTGGGTTGTCTGGGGATGTTCACATGACCTGGGCTCATCTCTGCTGAGACTGGGCTTCCCTAAGTCCACTTGACATTCATTCATCTGACTTGTCCTTCCTGACATCTTCCCTCATGTCCAGATGAAACAAGACCTCATTTCTCCAAAGACTCCCACCTTCCTGCCCAAGGTAGAAGCAAGCATGCCACTTAGTGTCTGGGTGTTGGCCTCAGAACATAACCAGGCTATGCAACCCCTTCCTTAGGTGCTGTGGACATAAGGCCACAAGAAGTCCATATCTAGGATCTGTCTGATCTTGGTACTTTTCCTTTCTCTCACTACAAGTTGTTCCCTCTGCTGACCTGACATCACTCCTAGGACCAAAGTTGTCAACTCCCAGAAAAGTCTCACACCAAATCATGAAACATGAAGGAAAGGCAGCACTCACACACCAGGGCTTTCCAGGCCAACATAATGGCCAGGTATTATGAGGTCCTTTTTTGTGGGAGGACTGTGCCTCTTCACACCTTTAGTTCTCACCATGATAACTCACCTAGATTGCTGATAAATGCTGGACACCTTCTCTGGTGACCTTTATGAAGCTCCTTCTGTTGTTCTGATGATACCTTTAACTGGACAGGCTCACCTTTCTGCAGAGGATACAGAAGTAATAAAGAAAGTGCCTCTGAGGCCCCCAGTGCCCGAATACCTGGAGCACGTTGTGGCCGACTCCCTTCCCGGCACCAAGGAAGATGGCTCCAAGCCCCCCTAGGTCCCCAGATATAGGAAGACAAGCCTGACTGGGTTCCTTCCAGAGCCTCACAAAATGGTTCTGAGTCCCTCTAGGTCACCCGATGTAGGAAGCCCAGCCTGAAGGTCTCCCTCCCGGGAACCTCACAAAATGACTTCGAGGCCCCCAGCCCCAGGTGTAGGAAGCCCAGCCTGAAGGTCTCCCTCCCGGGAACCTCACAAAATGGCTTCGAGGCCACCAGCCGCGGATGTAGGAAGCCCAGCCTGAAGGTCTCCCTCCCGGGAACCTCACAAAATGGCTTCGGGGCCCCCAGCCCCAGGTGTAGGAAGCCCAGCCTGAAGGTCTCCCTCCCGGGAACC
>PVIU01029938.1:0-16796 GCA_004026605.1 Ondatra zibethicus | reverse complement strand
AATGGATGAGTGTTCCCCTTACTCCATATCCTCTCCAGCATAGGCTATCATTGATGTTTTTATTTTAGCCATTCTGACAGGTGTAAGATGGTATCTCAAAGTTGTTTTGATCTGCATTTCCCTGATCGCTAAGGAAGTTGAACATGACCTTAAGTATCTTTTGGCCATTTGAACTTCTGTTGAGAATTCTCTATTCAGATCCTTACCCCATTTTTTAATTGGGTTATATAGAATTTTAATGTCTAGTTTCTCGAGTTCTTTGTATATTTTGGAGATGAGACCTTTGTTTGATGTGGGGTTAGTGAAGATCTTCTCCCATTCAGTATACAATGCCTTTTTGTCTTAATGACTGTCCTTTGCTTCAGAGCTTCTCAGTTTCAGGAGGTCCCATTTATTCATTGTTGTTCTTATTGTCTGTGCCACTGTGGTTTTACATAGGAAGTGGTCTCCTGTGCCCATGTATTGCAGGCTACTTCCCACTTTCTCTTCTATAAGGTTCAGTATGGTCAGATTTATATTGAGGTCTTTAATCCATTTGGACTTGAGATTTGTGCATGGTGATAGATATGGATCTATTTTCATTCTCCTACAGGTTGACATAGAGTTATGCCAGCACCATTTGTTAAAGATGCTTTCTTTCTTCCATTGTATAATTTAGCTTCTTTGTCAAATATGAGGTGCTCATAGGTTTGTGGATTAATATCCTGGTCTTCGATTCAATTCCTTTGGTCAACGTCGCTGTTTTTATGCCAATACCAAGCTGTTTTCATTACTGTAGCTCTGTAATAGAGATTGAAGTCAGGGATGATAATGTCTCTGAAAGTTCCTTTATTGTATAAGATTGTTTTGGCTATCCTGGGCTTTTTGTTTTTCCATATAAAGTTAGTTATTGTTCTCTCAAGTTCTACGAAGAATTTTGTAGGGATTTTGATGGGCATTGCATTGAATCTAGACATTGCCTTTGGTAGAAATGCCATTTTTACTATATTGATCCTACCAGCCCAGGAGCATGGGAACTCCTTCCATTTTCTGGTATCCTCTTCAATTTCTTTCTTCAAGGTCTTAAAGTTCTTGTCAAATAGATCTTTCACTTCCTTGGTTAGTGTTACCCCAGGGTACTTTATGCTATTTGTGGCTATCGTGAAAGGTGATGTTTCTCTGATTTCCCTCTCTGTTTCTTTATCCTTTGTGTATAGGAGGGCTACTGATTTTTTTGAGTTGATCTTGTATCCTGCCACATCACTGAAGGTATTTATCAGCTGTAGAAGTTCTTTGGTAGAGTTTTTGGGGTCACTTATGTACACTATCATATCATCTGCAAATAACAAAAGTTTGACTTCTTCTTTTCCAATTTGAATCCCCATGATCTCCTTATGTTGTCCTATAGCTATTGCTAGAACTTCAAGCACTGTATTCAAGAGATATGGAGAGAGTGGACAGCCTTGTCTTGTTCCTGATTTTAGTGGAATCGCTTTGAGTTTCTCTCCATTTAATTTGATATTAGCTGTCAGCTTGCTGTATATTGCTTTTGTTTTATTTAGATATTATCCTTGTATCCCTAATCTCTCCAAGACCTTTATCATAAAGGGGTGTTGAATTTTGTCAAATGCTTTTTCAGCATCTAATGAAATGATCATATGGTTTTCTTCTTTCAGTTTATTTATATGATGGATTACATTGATAGATTTTTGTATGTTGAACCAGCCCTGCATCTCTGGGATGAAGCCTACTCTATCATAATGGATTATTTTTTTTTGATGTGTTCTTGGATTCGGTTTGCTAGTATTTCATTGAGAATTTTTGCATTGATGTTCATGAGTGAGATTGGTCTGTAATTCTCTTTCTTGGTTGTGTCTTTGTGTGGTTTTGGTATCAGGGTAACTGTAGCTTCATAAAAAGTGTTTGGCAATGACTTCTGTTTCTATTATGTGAAACACATTAAGGAGTATAGATATTAGCTCTTCTTGGAAGTTCTGGTAGAATTCTGCATTAAAACCATCTTGTCCTGGGCTTTTTTGGTTGGGGGGTTTTTGATGACGGCTTTTATTACCTTACAATTTATAGGTCTATTTAAATTGTTCACCTGGTCTTGATTTAATTTCGGTATATGGTATTTATCTAAAAAACTGTCCATTTCTTTTACATGTTCCAATTTTGTGGCATACAGGCTTTTGTAGTAAGATCTAATGTTCTCTGAATTTCCTCAGTGTCTGTTGTCATGTCCCCCTTTTCATTTGTGATCTTGTTAATTTGAGTGTTCTCTCTCTGCCTTTTGATTAGTTTGGATAGGGGTTTGTCAATCTTGTTGATTTTCTCAAATAACCAGCTCTTTGTTTCATTGATTCTTTGGATTGTTTTCTATGTCTCTATTTTGTTGATTTCAGCCTTCAGTTTGATTATTTCCAGTCTTCTACTTCTCCTGGGTGAGTCTGCTTCTTTTTTTTCTAGAGCTTTCAGGTGTGCTGTTAAGTCACAAATGTGTGCTTTCTCCATTTACTTTATTTGGGCACCAAGTGCTATGAACTTTCCTCTTAACATTGCTTTCATAGTGTCCCATAGGTTTGGGTATGTTGTGTCTTTATTTTCGTTGAATTCAAGGAAGACTTTAATTTCTTTATTTCTTCCTTGACCCAGGAGTGGTTCAGTAGTTGACTGTTCAGTTTCTATGAGTTTGTAGGTGTAATTCTGATAGGTTTACCTTTATATATTACTTGACCTTTTTCCTTTGCAGCTCTTAATATTCTTTCTTTATTCTGTATGTTTTGTGTTTTGATTATTATATGGCAAGGTGATATTTTCTTTTGATCCAGTCTATTTGGTTTTCTGTATGCTTCTTGTACCTTTATAGGAATATCCTTCTTTAGGTTGGGAAAGTTTTCTTCTATAATTTTGTTGAATATATTTTCTGGGCCTTTGAACTGTAATTCTTCTCCTTCTTCTATCCCTATTATTCTTAGGTTTGGTCTTTTCATGGTGTTCCAGATTTCCTGGATGGTTTGTATTAAGAATTTGTTGGATTTGTTGTTTTCTTTGATCAATGAGTTTATTTTCTCTATTGTATCTTCAGCATCTGAGATTCTTTCCTCTATCTCTTGTATTCTGTTGGTTATACTTGTCTCTGTACTTCCTGTTCATTTACCCAGATTTACCTGCTGCCAAATTATTTTTTTATTGATATTTATTGAGCTCTACATTTTTCTCTGCTCCCCTCCCTGCCTCTTCCTTCCCCCCTTCAACCCTCTACCAAGGTCCACATGCTCCCAATTTACTCAGGAAATTTTGTCTTTTTCTACTTTCTACTTCCCATGTAGATTAGATCTATGTAAGTCTTTCTTAGTGTCCTCATTGTTGTTTAAGTTCTATGGGATTGTGGTTTGTAGGCTCGCTTTCTTTGCTTTATGTTTAAAAGCCACCTATGAGTGAGTACATGTGATACTTGTCTTTCTTTGTCTGGGTTACCTCACTCAAAATAATGTTTTCTAGCTCCATCCATTTTCCTGCAAAATTCAAAATGTCGCTATTTTTTTCTCCTGTGTAGTACTCCATTGTGTAAATGTACCACATTTTCCTCATCCATTTTTCATTCGAAAGGCATTTAGGTTGTTTCCTGGTTCTGGCTATAGCAAATCTTGCTGCTATGAACATAGTTGAGCACAGGTCCTTGTCGTATGATTAAGCATCCTTTGGATAAATACCCAAAAGTGGTATTACTGGGTCTTGAAGACGGTTATTTCCTAATTTTCTGAGAAATCACCACACCGACATCCAAAGGGGCTGTACCAGCTTGCATTCCCACCAGCAGTGCAGGAATGTTCACTTTTCCCCACAACCTCTCCAGCATAAGTTGTCATCAGTGTTTTTGACCTTGGCCATTCTTACAGGTGTAAGATGGAATCTCAGAGTTGTTTTGATTTGCATTTCTCTGATGACTAAGGACGTTGAACATTTCCTTAAGTGTCTTTCAGCCATTTTAAATTCCTTTGTTGAGAGTTCTCTGTTTAGGTCTGCACTCCATTTTTTTTCTTGGATTATGTGTTCTTTTGGTGTCCAATTTCTTGAGTTCTTTGTATATTTTGGAGAAAAGACCTCTGTCTGATGTGGGGTTAGTGAAGATCTTTTCCCATTCCGTAGGCTGTCGTTTTGTCTTGTTGACCATGTCCTTTGCTTTACAGAAGCTTTTCAGTTTCAGGAGGTCCCATTTATTAATTGTTTCTCTCAGTGTCTGTGCTGCCGGGGTTCTATTTAGGAAGTGGTTCCCTGTGCCAATGCGTTCAAGTATATTTCCCACTTTCTCTTCTATAAGGTTCAAGGTAGCTGGCTTTATGTTGAGGTCTTTGATCCATTTGGACTTGAGTTTTGTGCATGGTGATAGATATGAATCTATTTTCATTCTTCTACGTGTTGATATACAGTTATGTCAGCACCACTTGTTAAATATGCTTTCTTTTTTCCATTTGATATTTTTTGCTTCTTTGTCAAAAATCACGTGTTTGAAGATGTGTGGGTTGATATCCGGGTCTTCTATTCAGTTCCATTGGTCCTCCTGTCTGTTCTTATGCCAATACCAGGCTGTTTTCAGTATTGTAGCTCTGTAATAGAGTTTGAAGTTGTGGGCCCATATTTCTTATAAGATATTTGCAGGTAGACTCTAGCCATGCTTAATTTCCTTGGCAGCTGCAGACCTGCTTCCCACAAGACAAAGGCCAGGAGATTGGGCTCCTTCCCCTTTATTGTTGTGTAGATTGCCTGGGAATAAGTGCTGGTTCCAAAGCTGGTAAATTAAGTTGCAGGTGTTTCGCTAGCCCGATACCCCAGAAAAGGAATATTGATGAGGATTCCACCTTGGTTTACCTGGGGGATAAGAGGTGTTTTAAGAATAAATGCTGGTAGTTCTTAAGTATGGAACAAACCTGAGATGCCCTTCCAAGATGACTGTGTGAACTATGTCTCATTATTTCCACGTGCCTCCATACCAATACACTTAGGGTAAGGTAAATAATTTTTATGTTGGGGACATGGTCCCCAACAGAAGTCAGGGATTGGGATGCCTCCAGTAGTTCTTTTATTGTACAGGATTGTTTTGGCTATTCTTGGTTTTTTGCTTTTCCATATGAGGTTGAGTACCATTCTTTCGAGGTCCTTTGAAGAATTTTGCTGGAATTTTGATGGGCATTGTGTTGAATCTGTAGATTGCTTTTGGTAAGATTGCCATTTTTACCATGTTAATTCTACCTACGATAGAGCATGGGAGATCTTTCCACCTTCTGGTGTCTTCTTCAATTTTTTTCTTCAAAGATTTAAAGTTCTTGCCATACAAGTCTTCCACTTGTTTGGTTAGAGTTACCCTGAGATATTTTATGCTATTTGTGGCTATTGTGAAGGGTGTTGATTCTCTGATTTCTTCCCCAGTCTTTTTATCCTCTGTGTGGAGGGACACTGATTTTTTTGAGTTAATCTTGTATCCTGCTACATTGCTGAAAGTGTTTATGAGTTGTAGAAGTTCCTTGGTAGAATTTTTGGAATCACTTATGTAAACTATCATATCATCAGCAAACAGTGAGAATTTGACTTCTTTTCCAATTTGTATCCCCTTGATCTCCCTTTGGTGTCTTTTTGCTCTAGCTAGGACCTCAAGAACTATACTAAGTAGATAAGGAGAGAGTGGACAACCTTGTCTTGTTCCTGATTTCAGTGAAATCGCTGGGAATTTCTCTCCATTTAGTTTGATGTTAGCTGTTGGTTTGCTGTATATTGCCTTTATTATGTTTAGGTATTTTCCTTATATCCCTGCTCTCTCCAAGACCTTTATCATGAAGGGATGTTATATTTTGTCAAAAGCTTTTTTGGCATCTCATGAGATGATCATGTGGTTTTTATTTTTCAGCTTGTTTATATGGTGGATTACATTGACAGATTTTCATATGTTAAACCATCCCTGCATCTGTGGGATGAAGCAGATTTGATCATGGTGGATGATGGTTCTGATGTGTTCTTGGATTTTATTTGCCAGAATTTTATTGAATATTTTTGCATCAATGTTCATGAGTGAAATTGGTCTGTAATTCTATTTCTTAGTAATGTCTTTCTGTGGTTTGGGTATCAGGGTAATTGTAGCCTCATAAAAAGAGTTTGGCAATGTTCCTTTTGTTTCTATTATGTGGAATAATTTGAGGAGTATTGGTATTAGTGCTTCTTTGAAAGTCTTGTAGAATTCTGAGCTGAAACCATCTTTCCCGGGGTTTTTTTGGTTGGGAGACTTTTGATGACTATTTCTATTTCTTTAGCAATTATAGGTCTATTTGATTTGCTCATCTGGTCTTGATTTAAAATTGGTAAGTGATATTTATTCAGAAAGTTGTCCATTTTCTTTAAGTTTTCCTATTTTGTGGAGTACAGGTTTTCAAAATATGACCTAATGATTCTCTGTATTTCCTCTGTGTCTGTTGTTATGTCCCCCTTTTCATTTCTGATTTTGTTAATTTGGATATTCTCTCTCTCTGCCTTTTGGTTAGTTTGGATAAAGGTTAGTCTATTTTCTTGATTTTCTCAAAGAACCAGGTCTTTGTCTCACTGATTCTTTGTATTGTTTTCTTTGTTTCTATTTTGTTGACTTCAGCTCTCAGTTTGTATATTTCCTGCCATCTAGTTCTCTTAGGTGAGTTTACTTCTTTTTGTTCTAACGTTTTCAAATGTTCTGTCACTAGTGTGGGATTTTTTTAGCTTCTTTATGTAGGTGTTTAGTGCTATGAACTTTCCTCTTAATACTGCTTTCATTGTGTTCCATAAATTTGGGTATGTTGTGTGGACATTTTCATTGAATTTTAGGAAGTCTTTAATTTCTTTCTTTATTTCTTCCTTGACCCATTGATGATTTAGAGAGTATTGTTTAATTTCCATGTGTTTGTGGGTTTTCTGGAATTAGTATTGCTGTTGACTTCTAATTTTATACCATGGTGATCTGATAAGGTACATTGGGTTATTCCATTGTTTTTGTATTTGTTGAGGTTTGTTTTGTTACCAAGTATGTGGTCAGTTTTTGTGAAGGTTCCATGAGGTGCTGAGAAGAAGGCATATTCTTTTCTGTTTGCATGGAATATTTTATATATGTCTGTTAAGTCCATTTGAGTCATAACATTTATTAGTTCTCTTATTTCTCTGTTCATTTTTTGGTCTGATTGACCTGTTCAGTGGTGAGAGGGGAGTGTTGAAGTCTTCCACTATTAGTGTGTGGAGTTTAATTTAAGCTTTAGAAGTGTTTCTTTCACATATGAGTGTGCCCTTGTATTTGGGGCGTAGATGTTCAGTATTGAAATTTCCTCTTGATGGGTTTTTCCTGTGACTATTATTTAATGGCCTTCTTTGTCTCTTTTGACTGAATTTAGCTTAAAGTCTATTTTGTTAGATATTCAGATAGCTATACCCGCTTGTTTCTTAGGTCTATTTGATTGGTATATTTTTCCCAACTCTTTACTCTGAGATGATGTCTGTCTTTGAGGTTGAGATGTGTTTCTTGTATGCAGATGTTAGCCTGTGCCTTTATATATGTGAGTTGAGTCCATTTACATTAAGGGTTATTAATGACCAGTGATTGCTATCTCCTGTTAATTTAGTTTTCATCATTGGTTATGTTAATTTGTGCATTTTTTCTTCTTTGGTATTTGCTGTTATGAGATCATCAATTGTCTGTTTTTGTTGGTGAAGTCATCTTCCTTGGGTTGGAGTTTTCCTTCTAGTATTTTGTGTAGAGCTAGGTTTGTGGCTAGGTATTGGTGAAATCTAGATTTGTCATGGAATATCTTGTTTTGTCCTTCTATGTTGATTGACAGTTTTGCTGGGTATAGTAGTCTCAGCTGACATCCATGGTCTCTTAATGTCTGCATAATGCTTGACCACAACCTTCTGGCTTTCATTGTCTCCAATGAGAAGTCAGGTGTAATTCTGATAGGTCTACCTTTATATGTTACTTGGCCTTTTTTCTTTGCAGCTCTTAATATTCTTTCTTTACTCTGTTCAGTGTTTTGATTATTATATGGCAAGAGGACTTTTTATTGGATCCAGTCTATTTGGTGTTCTGTAAATTTTTTCTATCTTCATAGGCATACCTTTTTCTAGGTAGGGAAAGTTTTCTTCTATGATTTTGTTAAATAAATTTTCTGTGCCTTTGAGTTGAACTTCTATCCTTCTTCTATACCTATTATTCTAAGATTTGGCCTTTTCTTGGTGTCCCATATTTCCTGGATATTTTGGGTTAAGCTTTTGTTAGATTTAATGTTTTCTTTAACTGATGAGTCTATTTCCTCTATTGTATTTTCAGCGTCCGAGATGCTGTCTTCCATTTCTCGTATTCTTGCTGGTATTCTTGTGGTTCCTGATCGTTTTCTCATGATTTCTGTTTCTATAATTCCTTTGCCTTGTGTTTTCTTTATTTTTTCTATTTCAGTTTTCAAGTCCCGAATAGCCTGTGGCTTTATAGCTACCAGTATAGGCTGGAGCTACATGCATCTGGAGTTACCACCCTACCGGCTAGGTTTTTTTTTCTTTCTTCTCTCTGAACTCCTTCCTGGGCTGTTGCCAAACTAAGTAGTTGCCTTGAAATCCATTCAGACTTTTATTGCAGCAGCAATAAGCCTCACATCTTCATCAACATTGGTAACAGATTTGGTAAGACAATTGGGAATTTTTGTTTGCTTGTTTTTCAAGATAGGATTTCTCTGTGTATTTTTGGCTGTCCTGGAACTCTGTAGACAAAGCTGGCCTCAAGCTCACAGAGACCTGCCTGCCTCTACCTCCCTGAGTGCTGGGATTTAAGGCATGAGCTACCACTGCCCAGCTTCAACAATTGGGAATTCTTAAAGGGAGGAAATAGTTAAAAGAGAGAGTTTTTTTTCCCACATTAAAAAATGGGAACCACCATTATATCAAAGGGATTTGGGTCTCTGTATGATAATACCCTGGACAGTTTGAAAATGGAACAATTAAATGAGAGGATAATTAATTTAGATGGGATTTATGTAATGTGAATTCTAAACATTATCAGCTTTACCATTTTTGTTTTATCACTAAAAATGTTGGTTGATCTGAGTTTTAAGATACAAGTTTTAGAAAAACTTAATAAAACAGATCATAGAGATATTCAAATCCAGACAGAGGAATTTAATGGGGAACCAGTTTCAGCATTATAAGAATAGAGAGGAACAATCTAAGGTTTTCAAATAACCAACTTTAATGTATTCAGTAACTTTACAGGAATTGCCAAGTGATAGAGTCTCTGTAAGAGCTAATTAGACTCCTATGCCAATGTTAGGTAAATAAGGAGATTCAAGGAAGCAATAGTCTCCTATGGCATGCATTCACCTTTTATGAAGCAAATGTTGAATTTGTGGTCAGTTTATAATAGAATTATCCATAAAGACTAGATAGAGTTGGATAAAGGGTTTTAGAGCCTGGTGTACCTGGTTCAGAGAAGAGGCTTAGACTATTGACCAATGGAGTAAAAGTAGAGGTATGGAGATCTCCCAAGATCCAATTCTTGGAGAAGGAGATTGTGTTACTATAGAAAGGCAATCTCTATATGATGGTCACATCCTGGCTTTATGCCATGCAGCAGTGTTGAATGCTTTAGACAGAGCTGAAGAAGTAGAAAAGACGATTGAATCATTTACTAAAGTCATACAGGGCTCAAAAGAAACTTTCATAGATTTCTGACAAAGATTGACATCAGCAGTAAATAGAATGATACCAAATTCCAAAACTAGTCAAATAATAATTGAATCTCTGACTTTTGAAAATGCTAATTCTCAATGCAAAAGCATAATTAGGCTGTTAAAGATAGGGTCAGATCTCATGACCATGATGATACTTAGATAGGAGAGGTGATTTCCAGAGAAGTTTAAAGAAAAATTGAAATGTCAAGTGTTTCAATTGTGGCAAACAAAGTTACCTTAAAAGGGATTGTAAACAGGACATTCTAAGAAACAATGTTTTTTTCTAAGCATAATTCATTTAGAACACCTTCCCTTTTGGAGGGTGCCAAAGGCAGAAGGGTGCCAAAGGCAGGCACTGGACCAATGAATGTAGGTCAACAAGAATCTCCATGAGAGGCCTCTTGCAGGTTCCTATGCCAAATCCAGTTTAGTCTCTTACTGCCATCATAGAGGAAACTCCTTCTCAGAGAACTTAAAGAACCTAATGCCTATGGTAAGAAAACATACTGCTCTGGATAATATAACAACTATAGAAGAGAGAACAAAACATTCAGGATTAGCCATAAAGAAAGTGTTTTGGCAGACTTCTATAAATGAACAAAGACCCAAATTAAAAATATGAATAAATGACATTGTCATTGAAGGTCTGGTAAACACAGGTGTGAATGTAACAATAATTTCATCAGAATTTTGCCATCCAAATTGGGTTCTTCAGGATGTAAATGTTCAGTTTTTAGGGATCAGAACTTTATCTCTGGTAAAGTAGAGTGTGAGATGGGTCAAATGTATAAGGCCAGAAGGACAGAGAGGGACTTTTTTTTTAAACTTTTGCATGTGTCTGTCTTTTTTTAAAAATTGGTTTTTTTTGAGATCTATGTTTTTCTCTGCTTCCCTCCCTTCTTCCCCTTCCCCTTCTACCATCTCTCATGATCCCCATGCTACCTATTTATTCAGGAGATCTTGTCTTTTTCTACTTCACATGAAGATTAGATCCATGTATGCCCAGAAAGGAATATAAAAACCATATGTGGCTAGCAGAACAATGAATTTGTGGGACATGATTTGCTACAGCAATGGAATACTCAAATCCACATTCCCCCAGTCTTAGAAACAAACCACAAATTAATGCATATTTCTGGGAAAAATATTAGAAGGTTTTATAAAGGACAGTCACTGACCATTCAGGTTATATAAGAGCAGGACACAACAGCTGCTGATATTTCAAGGGCACCGGCAGCCCTACCTTTAAAATGGTTGACAGACAAGTATGTATGGGTTGTGCAATGGCCTTTAACAACAGAGAAACTGCAGACTTTAGAATAGCTGGTACAGGAACAACTAGATGCTCACCATATTGAAAAATATACCAGTCCTTAGATTTCTCCTGTATTTGTTGTTAAAAAGAAATATGGAAAATGGAGAATGATAACAGATCTTAGAGCTGTTAATAAGGTGATTCAGCCAATGGACACGCTACAGTATTGAATTCCTTTGCATTCCCTGTTACCTAAAGGATGGCCTCTTATAGTTATTGATTTAAAAGATTGTTCCTTCACTATACCTTTACAAGAAAGAGACAGAGAAAAATTTGCCTCCACAGTGTCTACTTATAATAACTCTCAACCTACTAATAGATATTAATGGAAGATTCTCCCACAGGGAATGTTAAATAGACTCACCCTGTGCTAATATTTTGTAAGTCGGACATTGGAAATGATACACAAGCAATTTCCTGAATCTATAGCTTATCATTACATGGATGACACTTTACTATCTGATTCAAATGTAGATACTTAGGAAAAAAGTGGTTAAAAAAGTAAAGAAAATTTTGCTTTGCTGGAGATTACAAACTGCTCCTTAAAAAAATACAAAGAAAAGATTCTTTTAATTATATAGGCAATAAATAGGTTTACAAAAAATTAGTCTCCAAAAGGTGCAGATTAGTAGAGATTGATTGCAGACCCTAATGACTTCCAAAGATTGCTAGGAGGCATTTCCCATCTCTGGCCCACTATTGGGATAAAACCTGATGTACTAATTAATTTAAACAAAACCTTAGATGGTGACAAGGACTTAAATAGTCCCAGGAAATTATCAGCTGAAGCTGAAAGAGAATTGGCTTTGGTAGAAGAGAAATTTCAGAAGATACATGTGGATTGTGTGGATCTGAATCTTTTTAAAAAATTTACTTACATTTTTATTTATTTATTGTGTTCTCATGTGTCAGGGCACATATGCCATGACACTCATGTGGAGGTCAGAGGACAGCTTGAGGGAATCAGTTCTTTTCTTCCACCATGTAGATCCTGGGGAATGAACTCAGGTTGTCAAGCTTGGCAAAAGCTACCTTTACCGCCTGAGCCATCTCCCCACTGGATGCTCAATTTTTGAACGGTCACAAACATTTACTATGTTTGCTGATGAATCTTGCTGTTAACAGGATCACCACAGATAAGGTTTGTTAAGGCCAAAGAAATGAAGCACAGGGCAGATGGGTTTTTAATGGACCTGACTTCCTACTGAAGTTGTAAGGTTTTATTTTTGTCTTTTAAAATTGATTTTATTGAGATATACATTTTCCTCTGCTCCCCTTCCTTCTTCTCCCCCCCCTTCAGCCTTCTCCCATGGTCCAAATGCTCCCAATTTACTCAGGAGAGCTTGCTCATTTCTACTTCCCATGTAGATTAGATTCATGTATGTTTCTCTTAGGGTCCTCATTGTTGTCTAGGTTCTCTGGGATTGTGAATTGTTTGCTTTATGTCTAAAAGCCACTTATGAGTGAGTACATATAATATTTTTCTTTCTAAGTCTGGATTACCTCACTCAATATGATGTTTTCTAGCTCCATCCATTTGCCTGCAAATTTCAAGATGCCATTACTTTTTTTTCTGCTGTGTAGTACTCCATTGTGTAAATTTACCACATTTTCTTTATCCATTCTTCAGTCGAGGGGCATTTAGGTTGTTTCCAGGTTCTGGCTATGACAGACAATGCTGCTATGAACATAGTTGAGGACACGTCCTTGTGGTACGATTGTGCATCCTTTGGATATATACCCAAAAGTGGTATTACTGGGTCTTGAGGAAGATGGTTTCCTAATTTTCTGAGAAATCACCATACTGATATCCAAAGGGTCTGTACCAGCTTGCATTCCCACCAGCAATGCAGAAGTGTACCCTTTACCCCACATCCTCTCCAGCATAAGTTGTCATCAGTGTTTTTGATCTTGGCCATTCTTGCAGGTTTAAGATGGAATCTCAGAGTTGTTTTGATTTGCATTTCTCTGATGGCTAAAAATGTGGAGCATTTCCTTAAGTGTTTTTCAGCCATTTTAGATTCCTCTATTGAGAATTCTCCTTTTAGGTCTGTAATCCATTTTTTTTATTGGATTATTTGTTCTTGTGATGACCAATTTCTTGAATTCTTTGTATGTTTTGGAGACCAATCCTCCATATGATGTGGGGTTGGTGAAGATCTGTTCCCATTCTGTAGGCTGCTGTTTTGTCTTGTTGTCTGGTGCGGGAGAATTGTCTGTATTCTGTCAATCATGTTTTAAATAAATGCTGACTGGCCAGGCAGGAAGTATAGGTAGCACAACCAGACAGGAAGTAAAGGTGGGACCAGAAGAACAGGAGCATTCTGGGAAGAAGGAAGCTTTTTCCCCACTCCTGCCCAGACTACCAAAGAAGCAGGATGTGACCTGCCCCGCTGAAAATGGTACTGAGCCATGTGGCTGACATAGATAAGAATAATGGGTTAATATAAGCTACACGAGTTAATAAGGAGCCTGAGCTAATGGGCCAATCAGTTTATCATTAATATAGACTTTCTGTGTAATTTCTTTGGGACTTGCCGGCTGTGGGAACTGGGCAGGACAGAAACCCTGACAAGTGGCCCTCATGTTACAGTTGACTGTGTCCCTTGCTTTTCAGATTCAGGAGGGCCCATTTATTAATTGGCAAAACATGATTTTCATACATGAAATGAACTATCAATGTAGCTGCAGCCTTTGGGAAATAGCTGGTTGCCTGCCTCTGCTAAACTGACAAAGCTACAGTTAGGCATCAATTGTAGCTGTTTTTTTCATGCTCTGTTTTTTTGGGGGGGACCTGTCACCCTTTTCCCAAATATTCACATGGAGATTTATTTTTTCTTATGAATCTCCATCCTTAGCTTGGCTTATTTCTAGTCAGTTTTTCTTAAATTATCCCATGTAATTTGGTGGTGTTATGTGTGTTCTTACCTTGTCTACCCATTTTCCCCCTCTAATTGGTGTAGTTGGGGCTGAATGTGACTCTGGTGATCAATCTTCCAGGTGCCAGTGGATCCAAGGCTCAGATGGTTGCTCTTCCTGGTGCAGCCAGGGTCACTGTTCTATTCACCCTGTTGGTCACTACGTTTTCCTGTAGGTCTCTTGGCATTCCCAGGGTTTGCTCTGCAATACCAGGGGTTGTTTGGATCTGCTTCCATGGAGATTTCTTTTTCTTGGGGCTCTTTATGCTGAGGTTGCTGCCTTGGGCATGCTCTGGCTGAGGTCTTGGCTCAGGCCTAGTCCCTTGGAAGTCCTAGACTCATGCTCTGACCTACAGAGGTCTCTGGTTTCTGCCTACTCCCTAGGAGGTCCCAGACTCATGTCCAGACCCATAGAGGTCTGGGCTCAGGCCTATACCCTTGGAGGTTACTAACTTGTGCCTAGACCACAGAGGTCTCTGGTTCTGGCCTACTCCCTCACTGGTTGTTTGCTTGTACCTGCTTCTGTGGAGTTCACTATCTCAGGGCCGCTCCATCCTAGGTTGCTGGCTCAGTCCTGTTTCCATAAATGAATCTGGGCTCAGCCTGCTCTTGTGGAGGTCCCTGGCTTGAGCATAGTCCCACAAAGGTCTCTGGCTCAGGCCTACTCCCTTGGTGGCCCCAGACTCATGCCCAGACCTGCCGAGGTCTCTGGTTCAGGCCTACTCTCTCGGATATCCCAGACTTGCCATGATTCTGAATCTTAACTGTATTTTGATCATATAACCCTCCAATCTTTCCCCTACAAGACTTTTAATGCAGATGGAAGATAGTATCTTAGAATGGATCTTTTAACTACATAAACTGAGTAAAAAATTTAAAACTTAGGTGGAAAAAGTCTCTGAGTTCATTATAAAAAGAAAATTGAAACTTTGTCAATTAACAGGAAAAGACCCAGCAGAAATTTTAGTACCATTCACTAAAGATGAATTTGACAAATTATGGACAGAAAAGAATTTTTTGGGGGAGAGATTAACAACAAATATCTCAAAAGCAAGAGAATTTTACTTAGAAAGAGTGATAGGTGGATCCTTCCTTGAATTGTATGGGAAACACCAATAAGTGGAGTTCCTACATTCTATACAGATACAAAAAAATCAGAAAAAAGGGATTACAAATCAGAAAATTTAAGTAAAGTGGATCAAAGTCCTTATGATCCTGTCTAAAAGTCAGAATTGTATGCTATTCTCATAGTACTAAGGAATTTTAAAGAACATCTCAACATAGTTACCTATTTGTAATATGCAGAAAAAGTTGTTTTGCATATTGAAACTGCTGAATTTATACCACATGATATGGAATTGACTTTATTATTTATTCAGTTACAAGATACAATTGGTAATAGGCATCATCCTATATACATGACACATATGTGATCCCATATTGTTCTGCCAGGTCCTCTAGCACAAAATATGCAGAAATTAATCACTTATTGATCAGAAATGTGCTAAAGGTTTCAGAATTTCATAAAAATCATCATGTCAATAGCAAAGGTTGAAAAAAAGACATTTCCACCACATGGCAACAAGTCAAGGAAATTATAAGGAAATGTCCTACTTGTTCTTTATACAACTAAACACCACTATCAGCAGGAAGTAACCCAAAGGGTACTCAAAGCCATCAGGGAAATGCAAATCAAAACAACTTTGAGATACCATCTTACACCCGTCAGAATGTCTAAAATCAAAAACACCAACGATTGCCTATGCTGGAGAAGATGTGGAATAAGGGGAACTCTCATCCATTGCTAGTGGGAATTCAAACTTGTGCAACCTCTTTGGAAATCAGTGTGGCAGTTTCTCAGGAAATTGGTAATTAACCTACCTCAGGATCCAGTAATACCACTCTTGGGAATATACCCAAGAGAAGTCTAATCATACTACAAAAGCATTTGTGCAACTATGTTCATAGCAGCATTATTTGTAATAGCCAGAACCTGGAAACAACCTAGGTGCCCCTCAATGGAAGAATGAACCAAGAAAGTGTAGAATATATACAGATTAGAATACTACTCAGTGGTAAAAAAACAATGACATCTTGAATTTTGCATGCAAATGGATGGAAATAGAAAACACTATCCTGAGTGAGGTAACCCAAACCCAAAAAGATGATTATGGTATGTACTCACTCATTAGTGGACCCTAGCCATAAGCAAAGGACACTAAGCTTATAGCTCACAAGCCTAGAGAAGCCAAATAGCAAGGTGAGCCCAAAGAAAAACATATATAGATCCTCCTGGAAATTGGAAGCAAACAAGATCACCAGGCAAAAGTTGGAAGCATGGGGGCAGGGATAGAGCAGAAGATAGGGGGATGGGGGAAGGGGAGAGGGGGAAGGAGAAGGGAGAAGGGAAAGACTGGGAGAGCTTGGGGGAGTGGGAGGGTGGAGATGGAGGAAAGGTAGATATTGGAGAAGGGAATAAGATATCTACCTTAAGGGAGTCATTTTAAGATTGGCAAGATACTTGGCTCTAGAAGGGATCCCAGGTGTCCACAGGAAGTCCCCAGCTAGGTACTTGGGCAGCAGAGGAGAGGGTGCTTGAACTAGCCTTGTCCCATAGTCACATTGATAAATATCTTGATCATCACCATAGAAATTTTGTTCAATGGATGGAGATAGAGACAGAGACCCACATTCACATCAGAGCAATGGACTGAGCTCCCAAGGTCCAGTTGAAGAGCAGAAGGTGGGAGAAGATGAGCAAGGAAGTTAGGACCATGAGGGGCTGGTCCACCCACTGAGACAGTGTGCCTGATCTAATGGGAGCTCACCAAATCCAGCTGGACTGGGACTGATCAAGCA
>PVIU01029937.1:0-16798 GCA_004026605.1 Ondatra zibethicus | reverse complement strand
GGTGTTCCCATCAAAAGCTTTCTTTATCATAACAAGTGCTTCTGTATCCATCCTACTTGGATATGTTTTCTTGTGAATTCATTTTATGCTTTAATGTTCTTTGTTCCTTTTGTCTGAAGGCTCTTGGTATGATGTGTACCCTTATAGTGAACTCCACTCTAATTTAAAATGTTTAAATATATTGTTCTTTGATCACTCCCAAGCATAGTCTGACACAGCATTTCTTGTATTTTTCAAGAGTCTTGGAAAGCCACTGAGGGATGCATGTTAAACACTAAGTGGAATCTGTGCCCTGGGGTGAACTCCAGCCTCTCTTGATGGCCATCCCAATCTCCCATGCACCTATGAGTCAATCTTCTGTCAAGAGGACCTCTGAGCATGGGTGTGTTCTGTGGTGATAAAGAGAAAATTTAAAAAGGTCTTGACATTAGCTCCAGAGAAGACAGTGATGTAGCATCCCACACATAATCAAATTCCTGTTCTTGGTGCAATTTGAACTATATTCTTTCTGCTCAAAGCTGGAATGGTGGAGAACTGCTTAGGTAGCCTTAGTTTTAGGCTTTTATAAGGATCATGTCATGAATAGAGCTATAATGGACTGTGGGTCCAATCTACAGGTGATTCCTGCTGTTCAATATTCCTTCTGGATGGAGTTTGAGTGGATATTATAAAGTTGTTAGTAGTATAAAAGTGTTTAATGAATTGTAACCTACTTTCTACATATCCATCATCAGGAATCATAACCACACATTTATAGTCATTTTGTCTGGTTGAGTTTTGCAGTGGCAGAGATGGAATCCAAAGTCCCATATACTTTAGGAAAGTGTTTAACCACTGAGCACAATGCTGGCTTCCAAAAAACACTCCCTTAACACATCAAATGATGTTGCTTATTGAATTTTCAGATAACTTCTGAGATAAAGAAATACAACAGGGTTAAAGAAAGGGCAAGTATGCAAACTCATGGCTTGGCAAAAACAGAGCCTAAAGGTCCTTCTTACCTCAAGAATGGGGCACATAATTTCTGCTGTGACATCACCGTGATCCTTGCAGAATTTGTAGAATGCCTCAAGGTAAGACTTAGAAAGAAAGATTATAAACCACGAAATGAATAATTTCCTTCTAAAAACATCTAGGTCATCTTTTCATAGCATATGAAATGCTCTAATGGAAACTGAATTGTTTCTAACATAGGAGATATTCCATAGTAAATTTAATAGAAATTTAGTATACCTGTGACCCAGACTGAAGAGAACTCCATAAAAGAACAAAATTGCACTTATTACAGTGTCTAATTACCTAACAAACATCTATGTAGTTCACTCCAGCTATTCCAACAAGAGTGCCAAGCACTTTGCTGAACTTTGCAAATGATTTAGTAACTTTGATATTAAATTTCATAAGACACATTGGTTTTGACTACGTGAATATACTGAAAAGCAGAGCCTACGTTGTCAGGTTAGACTGCCTAGGTTTGTATTCCAGCTCTAATACTTAACTAGTTACATCTCAGGCATGCCTCCTTTCAAGTGTCTCTTTATAAAACAAAAAATGCCTATAATGAAATACTTTTGAAAAGACTATGTATTTGAGCTTAATACACTATTTATATACCACAGTGGTATATATTAATATACTTTATGAGAGTGTCCACTGGAAGACTTTTCTTGCCTTATTAGTATACAGTCTACGCTAATGGTGGCAACAGAATTCAGGCACTCTGGCAATCATGCAGTGGCACATATGACATTGTGTCAACCACAATATTGGTAATGCTGGCATAGGTTTAAAATTACATGGACAGATTTAATTTTAAGATTCAAAGCTTTATAACAAGATCTACAAGCAAAGATGAATACTATAAAAGAGAGTGCCTATTTTCTATGCTGCTTGCCTATGATATGGTTTTCCCAAAAATTTATCTGCCTATCTACCATCACCTAACCAACACATTTTGCATTTCAGGCATTGTACATAGAGCAAAGGATAGAAGAATCTGATATGCGTGCATATAACTAAAATGAGCCCAAACAATAAAAACTATGTTCCAAATATGCATCACTTCATAATTGCAGAAGCTGGTCAATGGGCAAAGTAACTTTGATAATAAAGAATTCCAATATGTTATATTGTGTAATCAAGAAAAATACATCTGGGAGAACAACTACCTTGTATAGTTTATTGCGCAGTAATTCAATATTCAATTCATCGAGAGTATTTTCAGACATACAATCTTGGAAGAACGGAGCTGAAAGAAAAAGAATATGAATCACAAGCCAGACTACAAACTGTAGGAAATAAGTATAGCACTACCACCGTGTGCCCACTGCTAATGAGAACTCTGTGGAGTAGCAATTCACACCGGGTAAGGCAAATATTGATAAGGATGCTAGAACTTGTTATTCATTAAGCATTTACCATGTGTGAACCTTAGGCACTACTTGTTGTACCAAACAATGGATACACATTAACTTATTTAATTTTCACAACCTTGGAAACAGTCATTTAAGACTTGCTTACTTTCTGCAATTCCTTCTTTATACCCTAACACAACCTTATAGTAATATTTACCACCTGCAACCAAATTTATACCAGACACGTTGCTTTACTAAAATTATGTTTAAATCCATTTTCGAAACCATTAGGATTTGAAATGAGGAAATTGGGGATACACTGGGGCCTTGCAAAGTTTGGCTTCAGATTCACAGCTTGCTCACTCCAGACCCACCAGGCTGCACGAGCTAAGCCACAGATACTTAAAGATGACCTAGCACACCCTTGCCTTTTTGAGAATATCTGTTTGAAGGGTAACTATTTTGGCTCAGAGTGTGGGATCATGGGTAGAACATATTCTTAGCATGCAAAATACCCTATGCTTAACCCTGCTCCCCAAATTACTTTAATTTTTATATTTTTTATATACATGAATGTTTTACTTGATGTATGTCTGCACCACAAGTATTCCTAGTACCTTCAGAGACTAGAAGAGGTTGCTGTGTTCTCTGGAACTGGAGTTACAGATAGTATGAACCACCACGTGGGTTCTAGGGATTGAACCCAGGTCCTCCAAAACAGCTGCTAGTGCTCTTAACCACTGAAGCATCTCTCTAGCTCCTGGTCCTCAATTTAAAATGAAAGCTATTTTGCCCATGGTCAACAATGAATTGCTACCATCTAGAATTCTGATGGTAATAATGCTTGAAATTTTTCCCATTAACATTTTTGAACAATGACATTTTTATCAGTGGTAAGTTATAATGAAATTAAGTCATTTCATAATTGATCTAGATAAGTTAATAGAGGCTCTCAACTAGCTCATAGCAATGACATTTATAAACTTCTTTAAACAAAATGCTCCCTAGCTATGACCTGAATTAGATAAGAGTTTAATATGAAAGGATAAGGAAAACAGAAAGGGAACCCACAGTTTGAGAATGTACAAGTTCATCATTTAATGGCTATATCCTGGTAGAAAGCATATGGATTTGGTGGTTGGGATATGAGCTCTAGTCCCTTCCTTAATTTGAATGGCTTATAAATGACTGAGCCCAGATTGCTTCACGTGTCTTCATCTGAGAAACAAGAAAGCAAGGTTAGATGATTTTTCTGCATATGTGTATATGTGTATAAATATTCTTATGTACATGGATGCCCCCCACGTGTGTGTGTGTGCACAAGTAGAAGACAGAGGACACCTTAGGTATTATTCCTTAAGAAGCACCCACCTTGTGCCTTGAGATAGGATCTCTCTGCCTGGCCTGGAGCTTGCCAAATAGGCTCGGCTAGAGGTCCATCAGGTCCTATCTAGTGCTAGGATTAGACAAATGTGTGACAATACTTAGTTTTTTCCTTACAAGGTTCTGTGGCTCGAACTCAAGTCTTTATGCTTGAAAGAAAAGTGCTTTACTAACTGAGCCATCTCCCTAGGCCTAGTTGATTTTTTTGATATTGTTTGTTTTTATGAAGTAGGGTCTCTCTGTGTAACCAAACTGACCTCAGGTTTGCCAACCTCTTTCTTTAGTCACCATGTATGTGCTACCATGTCCAGCTCAGATATCCTGTCAACAACTATGAACCTGTATAGTACAAAACTACTTTCATAAAAATGTTTCATATTGAAGGTACATTTTCTAGTGACTATGCTAATATGCACAGGCCATATTACAAATAAGTATCCATACTAGATGTAAAACAAAGGATAACCAGACTACAACCCACAGTACTAGAGAAACTAGTTAACAAGGAGGATCCTAAGAGGGATGTATGGATTACCCTGGGAAGGAGAAATAGATGAGATCCCCTGGGTAAACTGGAGGCAGGGGGTGGGACAGTAAAGAGGAGGAAATGGCATGAGAACATGGGGGAATGGGATGGTTGAGCTGGGGAAGGGACATAGGGGGAAAACAATGAAAGAGATATCTTGATAGAGAGAGCTATTATGGGGCTAGGGAGGAGGCTAGGGAGAAACCTGGTGCTAGGGAAACTCCCAGGAACCCACAAGGATGACCCCCAACTAAGATTCCTAGCAATAGTGGAGAGGGTGCCTGAACTGGCCTTCCCCTGTAATCAGAATGGTGAATACCCTAACTGTAATCATAGAACTTTCATCCAGTAACTGATGGAAGCAGATGCAGTGATCCACAGCCAAGCACCAAGCCAAGCTCTAGGAATCCAGTTGAAGAGATGGAGGAGGGAGTATATGAGCAAGGGGGTTAGGTCAAGATCAAGATGAGGAAATCTACAGAGAACTGAACCAATCTTGAGGGAACTCACGGACTCTAGATGGTCAGCTGCGGAGTCTGCATGGGACCAAACTAGGCTTTCTGCATGAGGGAGACAGTTGTGTAGGTTGGTCTGTTTGAGGGGCCCCTGGCAGTGGGATCAGGATCTATCCCTGGTGCATGAACTGGCTTTTTGGAACCCATTCCCTGTGGTGGGATGTGTTGCTCAGCCTTGAAGCAGGGGTAAGGCTTGGTTCTGACTCAACTGAATGTAACCAGGCTTTGTAGACTCCTCATGGAAGGCCTTAACCTTTTACAGGAGTCGGTGGGGAAAGGCAGAGTGGGGGAGCAGGAGGGGGGATAGGAAGGGCAATTGTGACTGGTGTGTAAAATGAATAAGAAAATTAAAATACAAAAGAAAGACAAATAGAAACAATAAGTTTCCATACCTAATGGTGTTTCAACCAGCACAGCCTTGAAGAGATCTGAGGTGGTCTCTGCAATGTTGACTGCTTCCATCTCTGTGAAACGACCCAATGGGTGACACTTGGCTAGAACTTCTTTCACAGACTTCTTTTGCAATGCCCCATTCATGAGCAGAATTACATTGTCTATCATATAGCTGCATCTGGAATAATACCCAAGCATTAGAGAACAATTAACTGGGTGGTGTGGTGATTTGAGTTGGGCCCTGAAGAAGTCCACAGGTCAGACTTCCTGGGAAATGACATTCAAACTCAAGTTTGAAGAATGAGTGGAGTTTTTGACATAAAGCACCGAGTCCTGGAGGATAGAGGTTTTCAAGGTAGAAGGAAGAATGTCTGAGATAACACACATACACATACACACACACACACACACACACACACACACACACAAATATACAGAGTCTGGATCACTGGGGTAGGCCCAAGACTGCCCATGGTAGATCATGATAGATAAAGGGAGGAGCTTGGGTATTAAGGATAATGGTGAATGCTGAATGCTTCAACTATAGGGAGTGTTATGGTCTATGTGTTTAATATTAAAATGGAAGAAAAGGTAAATACATACCTATAGAGTATTCACAAAAGTTATTTTATTTACTCTCCATAACATGTAATTTTGGTATTATTATTGCTTCCATTTTCTATTTGAGGAACTTGTGGCCCAGATGGATGCAAATGTAGCCCATGATAGCAGCTACAGCTAACAAATAGAACAGCTGAGAACCAAACTCAGGCAGTCTGCTTCAAGGACAGTACTTTTAGTCCTTGTATTACTCTGTTTTCAGTGTTTAGGACCATGAGTAAACTGGGAAGTTTTTGCTTGAGAAGAGACAATGTGGGAAGAAGACATTTGCAGTACATGTAGATTCTGGACAGAATGAGTTTAACGTGTACAAGAGCTAACCAAGAAAGAGCTAGAAACACCCAGAAGTGTAAACTAAAGATAGCTAGATACAGGGAGAGGCAGTTTAAAGCTAGAAGACAAAGCCTGAGAGGGATTAAGATCACTTCCTAGAGAGTATGTGCAGGCTAATTTTATGTTCATTTGACACAAGCTATAAACATCTGAGAGGAGGGAACCTCAATTGAGAAAATGCATCCATAAGCTTGGTCTGTAGGCAAGCATATAGGACATTCTGTTGCTTACTGATTGGTGTGGGAGGGCCACAGTTGGGCTGGTGGTCTTGGGTTCCATAAGAAAGCAGGCTGAGCAAACCAGTAAGCAGCACTCCTCCATGGCTCTGCATCAGCTCCTGCCTCCAGGTTCCTGTTACATTTGAGTTTCTGCCTTAGCTTCCTCCATGAACAGAGATTCAGGTTATGAAAGCCAAATAAACATTTTCCTAGCCTCGTGGTGTTTCATCACAACAACGGAAACCTTAACTAAGATAGTAGCAAAGAGTTCATTCTGTGTGACCACAGGAGGAACCTGTGATAAAGTGTATGAAGAAAAATGGCCAGACGGGGGACAACCAGGGCAATAACTCCAAAAAGTTCTAGAAAGTTATAAGGAGATATTACAGAGTATCAATGGCCATAGATACATTAAGGTAGACACTGACACAGACATCCATCCATACACTAGAGAAACTAAGAGACCATCTAATCTAGTAAAAACACTTAGTAGAGTGTATTTGTGGAAGAGGAAAGGGGAGAGAAAGGCAGAGCTGATCAACGTATGTTTAAATGAGTAGGAAATGAGAAGGACAAAGAGAGAGAGCTCATACCACAAGCTGACCTTTTGTTTTGTTTTGTTTTGTTTTTGTTTTTCAAGACAGGGTTTCTCTGTAGCTTTGGAGCCAAGCTGACATTAATGTAAGGAGAAAATAGGCTTGCATGGGCTGGATGTCTTGCAATTTAGAAGGTCAGTATTTGCTACAGGTGAAAGAGAAGAGGGAGAAGCAGTGGAGAAAATGAGGTGACAGGTTGGAGGAGGGAAGGGACAGTCCACTGTTGAATGAACAAACCATGTTTGACAATGGTGGAGACTGCATCACAATATAGACTTAAAAAGTGACACTTTGCAATGGATTACAGTGAACTTAGATACTGGAAATGCTGTTGCAGGAGCCTGGTGCATGGGTTACATGCTTATTCACCAATTCATTTTATGGTGGAAAAGCAAGTCTGCCTTGATGTGTAAAGTCTACAGTCTACCCACTGAGAATTCTAACTAGCATTCTTGAAGCAGACAATTATCCTTCATAAAAAGTTTCTTTGCTTCCCAAACAGCAGTAACAAATTTAGACATTATGAAATTTTAGAATCCACTTTATCTTTTGAAAATGATACTTACATGGTATTGTTCATCTAACTGTTCCTTTAGGCTCAAAGGCAATTACCTGGCAGAGGATTTGCTACCACTTAATAGTCCTTGATGAGCTTCAGACCCTTGCTGTTCCCCACTGCACCTCTGTAAATAACAGCATATGTATTCCTGACATTCTGCAACTTAAGTCAATGCTGTGAAGAGGGTTTGCCTACATGTAATGACCTGCACAGGGTGTGGACTGTGATTATTACATGTGCTTATGTTTTTGCTAATACAGAACTTGGGTTCTTCTCACAAAGAGCAAGGGTAGTACAGATTGGCTTGAATTTTATTTCAACTAGTTCTTTGAGTAGACCTGTTTCTAAAATAGCAATAACACCAGTTCTCATAGCATTGTTTAGGAAAGGAATGATTAGGAAATATCTCTTTCCTGTCCTCCTCCTTCTCTCCTTGTCCCCATCAAACATAGTACATCAATACCATCAGCTGTTGGAGGTGGGACATTGCTCAGAAGATAGATTACTTTCTCCTGCTGTAATATACATAAAGCTCTGTGGCCATGAATATGGTCGCTAACTTCAAGTCACCTGGTTATTTACTTAGTTCAAACTCTTGCTTTAGATAATTTTGTTCACAGATAGATTTAGATAAATTTTGTCACAGATCCAGGATCAGTACCTTCTATGGCAGGGTAATTTTGACTACTATTCATAGTCTACACCAACCTCCCTGTTCTTAGCCCCTTTCTTAATAGTTTATTCTATGCCTATGATATTGGCATCTGAGGAAATCATAGTGTAGTCACTCAATTTCTGGTGTGGGACAATTCTATATTCTGTTAATTATGTTTTAAATAAATGCTGATTGGCCAGTAGCCAGACAGGAAGTAGAGTCAGGCAATGAGAACTAGAGTATTCTGGGAAGAGGAATCTCTCTCCGCAGTCCTGTCCAGACACTGAAGAAACAGGATGTGACCTGCCCCACTGAAAAAGGTACTGAGCTATGTGGCTAACATATACTAGAATAATGGGTTAATATAAGTTACAAGAGTTAATAAGAAGCCTGAGCTAATGGGCCAATCAGTTTATAACTTATGTAGACCTCTGTGTGATTCTCTTTGGGATTTACCGGCTGTGGGGACTGGGCATGACAGAAACCCCAACAAGCAGGCCCTATATGTTACAAATTTCAAAACTACTTTAGATTGTAAAAAATACATTTTTAGGCTAGGTATGGTGGAACACACCTGTAATGCTAACACTTGGGAGACTGAGGTAGAGGACCAGAAGTTTGAGGTCAAATTGAGCCATATAGTGAGACCCTACTTCAAAAATTATAAGTAAATACTAGTCATTCTAGAGTTTGTATTATGTGGTAAGCATTTTGCAAGTTCTCATTCAAACATCCTGACAATTTACTGCCAAGACTTTACAGATCAGGGCACCAAGGCTAGGGCTGGGGAGTATCTGCCTGCAGATCAACCTGGTCAAATCCGACAGGAATTTGTTGACAGTAATGCTAACCTGCCTCTCTGTGAAACCTCTTTTTCATTCCAATTATACACCATTTCCTCAGGTTGTGTATAGTGCCCACACAGCACCAACTGCAGTAAATCAACAACCACTTTCAAAGTCAAGGCTTCAAGTCCTTTATCCAGTTCAGACAAAATAGCCAGCTTAAGCCAGATAATACTTGGAGCATTTCTTTTTGGTCTGAGATTTATTCTCTCCTCTTGTTCTTTCTTTAACTTGTTTAAGAATCCTGAGAATACCTAAAACACATTTTTGTACAAAAATGATTCTGAGCTGGTAGGAAAGTTGCTGAAGATCAGCTAAGAGTCATAATTTACTGAGTTAGAGAAACTTTCCTTTATGGGAAAAAAGTTAATACTTGTGTCATTAACAGCAACTGTGAAATGGCCGCCATTTGTTAAATGCTGTGGGCATAAGATTAAAAAAATATGAATGCTAAGAAATGCACAGTCAGTAATGATCTCTAGTGTCTATGACCTTGATATGTTGAGGAGTACTAATCAGGTGTGGAACAGGGATGCCTCACAGATAGAACCTGTCCTACCAACAGCACAGATTATGGGTGGAGGAAGAGCCATATAGTGTAGCTTCCATTGCATCCTATCAACGGTAGATGTTAACACAATTTGTCATCTTTGATGTTGACCTCGGTCTTCTGGCTAAGGTAGCATTTGTCATGTTTCTCCAAAATAAAATTGCCCCATACATTCTTCCCGAGCTCTATCTTTTTAAAGTTTGTACATGTAGCACCCCTGAGAAATAGCAACAATGATTATCCCCCTTTATCGCAGACCATCTACAATAGTTGTGGGAATTTTTCTACAAGGGAGTGATGTGTGATGTCCTTCTGTAATGTGTTGCTTTAGTTGTTGATAAATAAAGCTGTTTTGGCCAATGGCTTAGCAGAGCAAAGCTGGGTAAGAAATCAAACAAAGACACACACATATATATATATAAGAGAGAGAGAGAGAGAGAGAGTAGGAGGAGTCAGAGAGATGCCATGTTATCTGCCAAAGGAGAAGAACACACCTTGAATTTTGGTCTATTGATAAAAATTTAAGGTTGATTTTGTTATACTGTATATGTGTATTTCTGCTCTTGTTTAAGGTAGTGTGTTTGTGAAGTTCATTTAAAAATGAATCATAATTAAGAAATACAGGTAAATAGGTAGTCATCTATAAAAATCAATCTTTTATTGTCATACATACATAGATTTTCATCCATCAAAAGTTGGCTGTTTGAAGACAGTGAGGTAAGCTGGGTGATGTCATTTCTGAGGCCGGTTCATTAAAGGTATTGCTGGTTCAGCCTTGATCCTTGTGTCTCTCAGCATGGAGGAAAGCAGCCACCATGTTAAGCAACACTCAACATTCGCACAGAGAGCAGCAGAAGCATTCAGTTTGGACTTGCACCAAGTGGCTAACCATGTAAATGATCTACCTCCTAAGTAAATCTTCCTGCATAATCTGTGCCTTCAAATAACCACAGTATGTTAGTTGAGTTTTCTAAATATACAGAGATATATTTCAGTTAGGTAGATAATCTTCAGCACTCCAAAGACCTACACAACATGACATTTAAAAGGATTTAAGAACTTAGACTTTTCTAGACAGTGAGACTTGTCTGCTTCTGGTAGCACCAATTACTTCAGAGAGAATGATGGGCATTGAATAAACCTGTTATGGAATTTGCCTTCAATGTGACAAGGCTAGCCATTTGGGCAAGAAACTGCTCTTGCCTGGACTACTTGATGGCATGCTGCATGAACTGGACATATAGGTCCCACAGAAATGACTGCTAAACTTGCCTAAAGGTAAGACAGTCCTTCAGGGTTCCTGATTCATGAGAGAGTCTGCCAGACATTCCGCAGGACACAGAAGAAAATGACTGACAAACCTTGCCATTATAAGGCAGAGCAGATCTTCAAATTTCCTGCTTCATAGAAAAGTCTGTTGGATACTATGGGCCTGTAGGGTGAAGATGGATGCCCCAATGTTACAGAAGAACTTGGGGTGACTGTCCAGACAGCAAGATGTCTCTGACAATTCTAGAGCTTTGGAAGTTGCTTACAATGCACTTCCTGTTTACTTAGGTAGTATCATATCATTCTGGGGTCTTTGATGGAGTTGAAGACTAGATATTTATAATTATAGTTTTCCTTAGTTTAAAAAATAAATTAGATATAAAACTTTAGACTCACAAAGGTAGGATAGATGATAGAGTGTTTTCCTTAATTTGCCAAATGTAAATGAACTAAATATTGTAGCTATAATTCTTGCTTGATAACTGCTTTGTATATGTAATTTTACTATGTTAAAGTTAAAACTTTCCTTTTTATTTAGACAGAAGAGGTCTTTTTGTATATGTGTTGCTTTATTGGTTGATGAATAAAGCTGTTTTGGCCAATGGCTTAGCAGAGCAAAGCCAGGTGGGAAATCCAAGCAGAGATATATATAGAGAGAAGGTGGAGTCAGAGAGATGCCATGTAGCTGCTGAAGGAAAAGGACTGGTAGGCCACAGCCTCATGGTGATACACAGATTAATAAAAATGTGTTAATTTAAGAGATAAGAACTAGCTTGAAATATACATGAACCATTGGCCAAATAGTCTTGGAATTAATATAGTTTCTGTGTGATTATTTGGGTCTGGGTAGCCAGGAAACAAATGAGTGGTCTCTGTTTACAAGGGAGATTTATTCTTTTTCCTTTATTTGTTAACTAATTCAATCACTTGTTTGCACCATATTGACCCATGGTATTTATTTTATACTGGAATGATAGTTCAATGCTGTTTCTTTTAGCTTGTTGCTCAGATTGTTCCAGTTTTGGCCACTGTGAGCTCATTCAGTTGACCTGATGCTCATTCACATGCCTGTGTCATTGTGGTTTGGTTCTTAGTACTTCCTCCCTTTCTGAAACTATAAGGTGGTCCAGGCTAATTCTGCACATTTTCTGCCCCAGCTCTAGAATCAGTTATTTCTCTGAGGAAACCTTTTGGTCCTATTTATGAGGTAATACTGCTAGAGCCAATGTCTGGGCACTATTTGGGCTTGCATAGAAGATATTATTTCTGTTTGACCATCTCAGCTGAGAGAATGAAGTACTTGTGTGTGTTCTAACCAAAGGTTCCATTCTTCTCTCCTTAGTCCCTGCCACTCAACGGTATCATCCAAGGCCACGTTTTTTTTTTTTTTTCTGTTGTAGAAGCAGAATATTAGTAAATCTCGGTTTTAGAGAAATCTCTCATGAGTTTCAAATCTATGGATTTGGGAATACGTTCTTTGTTTCTTATAAACACAAATAATTTTATTATAGATTTATAATGTAAAATAAAATAAATAGGTGCATGCTTTTAAGTTCCATATTGTTTTTCTGGAGATTGAACCAGGCATCAGAGACGCCATGACAGTATCCTGTCATTGACTATGCTCCCAGCTGTGATCTGAACTCTTGTACTTCTTTTTGGTGCATATGACCACTCCTTTTCCCACAGGTACCACAGTCACACGAATCACAGAGGCATACAACCCAAAAGTCTCTGATAAGTTTCTCTTCTCTTTGTAATCTCTAGTCTTTGTCAACAGCACTACTGCTCTCACTCTTAAAGTAACAGCGATCTCCTTCTGCTGTTAAGATCAAACATACATTTCCATTCCTGGTATACAAGCACTTTTAAAATTGGTGTATGATTACCTCTTCAGCAAAGGATAAGATAATTTAAAATAAAGTGTATATTTTCAGGTAGAGGGAGATAGCCCAGTGGTGGGATGCTTGCCTAGCATGTACCAAGGTCTGGAATGTGACCCATAGAACTGAAGGGGGGGGACGTAAACATTTTAGAAGAGAGAATATCTGAGTGGTAGTGGCACACACCTTTGATCCCAGCATTAGCAAGACAGAGGCAGGCAGTTCTCTGCAAGTTTGAGGCTAGCCTGGTCTATAGAGCTAGTTCCAGAACAGTAAGAGGTACACAGAGAAACCCTGTCTTGGAAAAACAGAAGAAGAAAAAAAAAGAGGGAGAGAGAGAACAGAGCAGACCTCTGAAGAATGTTCTAGGGGCAGAAATGAGACAGAATAAGAGGTTGAGAAAAGTGCTAGAAGGAAGACAGTGATAAGAGTGAGAGGGGGTGAGGCTGGCAGCTGCAAACGCCTGGGTGAGGTGAGAGCATGCTTGGCACTCACGAGTGTTTGGTGGCACAGTGGAGCAAGGTTCAAGACTGAAGGAGGTGTGTAAACAAGTATCAAAACAGAGGGAAATAGAGCGTTCTTTTAAACAAATTTGGAACCAGAGGACAAGAAGGGGCAGACTTGCTAGGGCCATGGGGCAGATTAAAGTAAACCATGCATATCAAAGCGGTTTTTAAATCATAATAAGATTGTCACATTAGAAGGAGCCGAGACTTGGGAATAGATAAACATGATTCTAAGGCCAGTTCTGCCACTTAAAAGCCAGTTCTCAAGCACTCCATTTCCTCAGCTTAAGAATGGAAATATTTATTCAGTTTTGAATGGTTGACCTCAGGATTAGTCATAATAAGAAAACATAGGAGAGTGCCTTGAATTAAAGAAGGCCATACACTCTGAGAGATTTTCCTACAAATTGGTCTCTGCAGGTGTGGAAATAGAAAGTGAAAAACCACATCTTTAATATGAAAAATTTTGTAATGTTTATATCTTTTTTTTGAGCTGGAGATTTCTTCATATGTGGTTTTACATTTACTTTTAAATAAAAGAACCCTTTCTTTTTTGGGGGGGTCTATTAGATTTTTAAAAATGCCAATTCAAGTTCCCATTCCCTCCCCTCCTCCCATCCCCTCCACCCCCTCTCCCATCCCACCCCCATCCAATCCTCAGAGAGGGTAAGGCCCATTGCTTTGTGGAAGGTCCAAGGCCCTCCCTACTATATCTAGGTTGAGCAAGGTATACATCGAAAGAGAATAGGATCCCAAAAAGCCAGTACATGCAGTAGGGATAAATCCTGACGCCACTGCCAGTGGCCCCTCAGTCTGCCCCAGCCATACAACTGTCAACCACATTTAGAGGGACTAGTTTGGTCCTATGCTTGTTCCTTCCCTGTCTGTCTGGAGTTGATGAGATCCCATTAGCTCAGGGAGACTGTTTCAGTGGGTGAACCCATCATGCCCCAAACGATGCTCAAACTACAAAAGCATTTGTTCAATTATGTTCATAGAAACATTATTTGTAGTAGCCAGAACCTGGAAACAGATGTCCCACAACCAAAGAATGGATAAAGAAAATGTGCACATTTACACATTAGAGTACTACTCAGAGGCAAAAAAAAAAAAAAACAAAAACAATGACATCTTGAATTTTGCATGCAAATGGATGGAATTAGAAAACACTATCCTGAGTGAGGTAACCCAGACCCCAAAAGATGAATATGGCATGTACTGACTTATTAGTGGATACTAGCTATAAACAAAGGACATTGAGCTATAGTTTATGATCCTAGAGAAGCTAAGTAATAAGGTGAACCCAAAGAAAAACATATATAGATTCACCTGGAAATTGAAAACAGACAAGATCGCCTAAAAGAACCCTTTCAATTTTCACCGTTTCTCTGGAGGGTAGGAGGTGGGGATAAGAGGCCTAGCAGTTGTGTAGAAGGCTGAGACATCCAAAAGACCATGAGCCATGGTGATGTCATAGTTCAGGGCCGTTTACCTGAGTTTAATCTTTGGAACCCACTGTGGAAGGAGGGAACCAATTCCCCAAAGTTATCCTTTGAAATCTACATGAGTGTGCCTGTATTCACACATGCACACACTAATAATAAAGAAAATTAAAAAGGAAATGAGCTGGTTATGCTCTGGGGGATTAGCTTCAAGTGCTTGATTTATAAGTATTTTGAAAAAAACAGTTGACATTCTTATTCTCTCTCTCTCTCTCTCTCTCTCTCTCTCTCTCTGGCCAGTTCTGTACTTTTGAACTCTTCATGTCTTTGGATGGTCACTATTCTAGATGGTAAAAGTTCAATGTTAATTTTCTCTTTGGCAATGAAATAATTAACTTTAACACAGTATTATTAAAGTATATTTATGCATAAATAAAAATGTTATGATGAGCTCATTATATTTTATAACTAAGATATGCTAATATGAAACCCCCAAACCAAAATGGAAGCAGTGCTTATTAGTGGCTGTCCTAAGTGACAGTCACTTTTGTACATAAAAAGACTTGAACTTATTTTAGATGGAAGCACTGAAGACTCAGTCTGAACTCCTTTCTTTGGCCTCAAATGAGCAGTGTATAACTTGGTGATTATACTGGATATATGGTCTAAAGGTATGTGATTATATTGTGGCTTGATCCTGGAAGTCACGTCTTTATTACATAGGTTTACTTCATGGGTTGGAGTGTGTATGCTATGGTGTGTGTGGAGGTCAGAGCACACCGTGAGGGTGTCAGTTCTCTCCTTCCACTAGGTTATGGGGATAGAACTCAGGTCATCAGGCTTGGTAGACAAGTAGCTTTACTCAATGAGTCATCTTGTGGACTGAAAGTCACATTTTGTATTAAGTTTGATTGCTCCAGTTCCTTCCTACCTAAGGGACCACACCAGCATCCTTCTATCTGTGCTCTATGACAACTGTTTTAGGTGATCAGAGTTCTTAGATATGTTGACTAGGTCGTGTTTGCACATATGGGAAACAGAGGGATAAACATACCATATAATTTCAGATTTAACTGTTCACTAACAGAGCTTTGTTTTTTTTGTTTTTGTTTTTTTTTTTTTTGTGTGTGTGTGTGTGTGTTGTGTGACATATTTGGTACATTTTAAAACAATTTATTTCATCCCCCAGTGAAACTCCTCAATGGAAAGTACTGGTTCACTCATACAGGCTGACTTGTCATTCATTATGACCCAGTAAGGGCCACATTGTATCTCTTGACTTAACTATTTTCAGTGTCGGTTTGACTTGATAAACATCTAATTAAGTCATGGAATTGCTCAATTCAGACCCAACCAGATGTACTCCATGGGGAAGTCCTGACGTTTTGAATGGTTTGCAAATACACTGCTGAGAATCAGAACACAAACATTCTGCTCCCTCTGCATTTTCAATAACATTTCTATTTCTCTAAAGCTTCTCTTTTTTAAAATAGAGGAAGTGAAAATTAATTTTTCAGAATGATTTAATTTTTGTTTGTCACATTCATTTTTCCTTCTAAAAAATAACATACTGAAAAATTACTTCTCATTTAGCATTGCCTATAATAGCAAACATCAAAAATGAGGATGTTGTTTTTTTTTTTTTTACCAAGCCCGCCCTTTTGACTGTGAGGTCCTGGGCCAGCAAGGGGCCCTGATCCAGTGCCGGTGGATACATCCAGACCGAAATTTCATCCGATGGATGGAGATAGAGACAGAGACCCACATTCACATCAGAGCAATGGACTGAGCTCCTAAGGTCCAGTCGAAGAGCAGAAGGTGGGAGAAGATGAGGAAGGAAGTTAGGACCGTGAGGGGCTGGTCCATCTACTGAGACAGTGTGCCTGAACTAATGGGAGCGCACCAATCCAGCTGGACTGGGACTGAATGAGCATATGATCAAACTGGACTCTCTAAATGTGGCTGCCAATGGGGGCAGACTGAGAAGCCATCAACAATGACACTAGGACCTATCTCTTCTGCATGTATTATCTTTTTGGGAACCTAGTCTATTTGGATGCACACCTTCCTGGGCCGGGATGGAGGGGGGAGGGCCTTGGACTTCCCACAGGGCAGGGCACCATGCCCTCTTTTAAGGAAGCAGGGGGAGG
>PVIU01029936.1:0-16795 GCA_004026605.1 Ondatra zibethicus | reverse complement strand
ACTCACTATCAACATCTGCACAGGGATAGGAAGCTGCAGTGGGCGTTTTCTGTACTCACTATCAACATCTGCACGTGGATGAGAAAAGGCTGTCATCCTTCTGGACCGCTCTCTGGTGTGGTGATGAGGAGAGCCTTTGTAATTTTTACATGGGTCTAAGACTAGGCCCTTGATATGGATGCCTCATGTCAATCACAGACATTTACCCAGGACTTCATACCACAGGCTTCTTCCACTCCTCACCTGGAATGATCAAATCAAGCCAACTAACATTCATCACCTTGCTCACCTATCATTTTTATAGACATTTGAAATTTACTCTTTTAGTTATTCTGAAATGTACAGTATAACTGACGATAGCACCCCGCTCTGCAATTGATCTTAGAGTTCTTTAAACTTTGGTGCCCTAAGATCAGCAGCTCTCACTGAGTCCCTCTCTATGCCTAGCTTCTGCTAGCTACCTTATCCTCTCTACTTGAGTGCCATGTTTATTAGACTTCACATTAAGTGAGATCTCTGTGTGTTACTTGTCCTGTGCCTGGCTTACCTCCATTAGCATAGTGTCTTAGTAAGGGTATCGACTGCTGTGAAGGGACACCATGACACCGTAACTCTTAATAAGGAAAACATTTCATTGGGGCTGATTTACAGTTTCAGAAGTTTAGTTCATTATTGTCATGGTGGGAAGTGTGGTTGTGTGCAGACATGGTGCTGGAGAAGGAGCCAAGAGTTCTACACCAGGATCAGGGAGCAACAGCAAGAGAGAGAAACACTGGGCTTGGCTTGAGCACATTAAATCTCAAAACCCATCCCTAGTGACACACTTCCACCAATGAGGCCACACCTACTCTAACAAGGCCACACTTCTTACTAGTGCCACTCCCTATAAGCTTAAGGGGACCATTTTGATTCAAACCCCCACACATCTTCCATGCTTGCCCATTTTGCCATGATGACAGAATTCCTCATTTTAAAGCATTTAATCCCTTATGCCATTTCCTTTGCACACAAACACCTAGGCTTCTACATCTTCCTTATTGCCAATATTGCTGGAAAAAAATACAAGGATGCTGCTATCCTTTTGATAATCCTGATATCCTGTCCTTTGTTTATTTACTCAGAAGAGGGACCTAGTGGTCATCCTTTGTCTAGTTTTAAATATATGAGAATCTCACATCTGCATCTCCATGTTAATTATCTTTCATCTTTGGGGAAAAGTTTGGTGGATAGTTCACATGGCCACATAGGGTGTAAGACTATGTAAACTCTGGGGGCTGGAGAAATGGCCCAGAAGTTAAGAGCACCTGCTGTTCTTCAAAGAACCCAGGTTAGCCTCTCAACATCCCTGCTGAGTGACCTATAACCTTACCTGTAACTCCAGTCCAAGGAGTCGAGCATCGTTTTCTGACTTCTGCTGATACTGCATGAACACGGTGCATATACAGACGAGAAGGCACACACATGTACACACATAAATTAATTTTAGAAAAGGATATACAACCTGGAAATATGACATTTTTGAATAAGGATTATTTGGGGTCGAAGGCAAAACAGAAGAAGCAGATGCAAGCAAAGATCACCCCTCGTCTACCTGCCTTATAGCAGGTCATAAATGTACAGAGGAGCCATGACCTCACTAGGAGTGTGGGTCTCTGAATAGCAGAGGCAACTCTAGGTCCTGTCCAGCTCAGCAGCGCAAGTACCAAGAGGAGTCTCAGCGCAGATCTTGCTAAAGAGCCCAGAGCGTTCCTTAGCTTCCTCTGCCCATTTACCTGGCCCCACATATTTGCCTTTTTGTCTCTAAAACTCAGAGGGCATAAATAAAGGTGGTATGTAACTCTTAACAGGCCTGGGGACAGGGGCTGCAGGACAGTGGTCATGTGATCTCATTAATTCAACAGTTAGTGAATCCAGCCTAGTTCCTCGTAGGCGCACTGAAGCTATGAGCAGCAGGTAACTCAGAAGATGCCCTGTTCCTGCTTATTAAAATCCTTCTCTGAAGCATATAACACGAGGGAACACTGACCGAGTGATCAGTGATGACGCTGCCCTCTCCTCAGCCTCATCTCTTCCAAAACTCAATGTTCTTAGGACGTTCTGCAGACTTCAGCTCCTGATCGCTCCTAGAGTCATTGAGTTCTTCCTCAGTACCCGCGATGGCTGTATTAATAAACCCAGCCTTGCACATTAATTTGCTTTTACTCAATTCACTTTGTAGGTCCAGTCAAGGAACCTCAGAGAGTAGAGGAAGGGTGTGTCCCCCCACAGCCATTTTCTGGGACTATGGAAGCCCTCCAGCTTGCTGGGTTAGGTGGGCTGCTGACTGGTGGCCTTCTGGGCTCACTAAGTGTACTTTCATGCCCAGCACACAGGTCTGTAGCCGCTCTGGTTTTCCTCTAGGACTATCCGTCACCACCTTCCATGGGTAGGAGAAGGCTGTGGCTGATCTAGTTGGTGGGAGCAGGGAAAAAGGCCTGGGGTTTAAGTCAGTGCCAACTCTGTGCCCCTCTTCCAGCCTGGTTCTGCCCTCCAGCCTCTTGCTCTTTATGGCTTTGATTTCTGGGTCTGTTTCAAGGTCTCCAGTGCAAAATGGGTTGACTCTCACTCTCAGCCTCTCTTTGTGCCACCTGATCCGTTCACTATTTCCTGTCATTTGTAACTCCATGGTTCAGCTTCTAAATTTGACAGCTGTGCCTTGTCTCCTTTTTTCCCCTATTCCTTCACTCTTCTTCCATGAGCTTGCTTATATTATAGTTTCAGCAGTGGAAAGCCTCCGAGTTTAGAAAGAAAACTGCACTCAAGTGTGACATGGCCCAGCTCAGAGCTGCCCGGTGCCGGCAGAACTGAACAGGAGTCTCAAACTGCTGCCTTAACTTTTGAGATGGGATTTCATGGTAAACAAGCTCAACCAAGAGTCCTTAGTTATTGAGTCTAAGGCAAAATGGAGGTGTTTGATGCATCCCTAATCCCATCTCAACTCCCTTGGTCACTGAGACAGATTCAGACTTCCAGAAGCATTCAGAAAATGAGAAAGCTCACCCGCTGGGGTGGTAGCCATGGACAAATGTGAGCAGGACAGCCCCACCCCTGCCCCTGTCAGTCCATCCCCTGCAGAGCTGAGGCTGCTGGGGCCATGTGGGGTGCAGTCTTGGAGAATGCTTCAGGGGGGAGAGGAAGGAGAGGGGAGGGGAGGGGAAGGGAAGAGAAGAGAGCAGAGGAGAGGAAGGGGCTGGAGAGTGAAGGGAGGAGATGGTAGTCATCACAAGGCTGGTTAGTTGAGACTCGGCTCCCTGCACGGACAGCAGAGGAAGAGCAGCAGTCCGTTTTCAGAACCAAGATTATCAGAAGAGGAAAGGGAGCTCTAATAGGAAAGCACAGTGCCTTTTTAAATGAGCAGATCGCAGCCGAGAGGTGAGCGGCTCCATTCATTGACACAGACAGCCTCACGGTGAAAAAAGATCAGATCCCTGGTCATTCTTCACACTTGGGCTGGCTTCACATCCAAAGGCCTCCGCTCAGGACCGGCTCTGACAGTTGGAAGGGCCTCCAGGGCTGAAAAGGGGGTGACATGACCTGATGATGCCAAACACATGGCTGCCTGCCACAGCCAGATGCCAGTGGTGGGGGCTCAGAGCTGTCCAAGGTTGCTAAGCTTTTGGGACTATGGGTTGTTAGAGGGGTGACTGCCAAGTACCTCTAACTGGAACTAAGCCAGAGTCAGAACATCTGGGGCAGGTTCGCAAGAAGTTTGCCCAAGCCTCTTTGTGAGAGCCATTTTCCCCACAAAGGTGAGAAATGTAGAGGGGTTTAAAATGGGGAAGGAAGCCACAAAAATAAAGCTAATTTGGTACAGAAAAATAGCTTGCAAGGGAGATTAGGATTATGTAGATAACTCAAACACAACAATTAGTTATTGAAAGACAGGAAGTCAAGATGCCCAAGGCTGCTGTTACATCTTCATGGCTACTTTCTCACTTGATTGACAAAGATGTGTCTGGAGACATCATAACTTCAGAAGTCAGAAATAACGCTTTGTTTCCGTTAATGTGTGTTGTGTGTGCGTGTGTGTGTGGTGCATATACCCACATGAGTGTGCCAATGTATGAGCCTATATGAGCACAGATGCAGAGAGGCCAGTAGAGGACATTGGTTATCTCCCTTCATTGGTCTTCCTTCCAGTGTTTTGAGGCAGGGTCTCTCATGGAATCTGGAGGTCACCATTTCCACTAAGCTGACTAGCAAACTCCTGGGATCTGTCTGTCTCTGACCCTCAATGCTGGGATCTCATGTACACACACTCCTGCCCAGCTTTCTACATGCATGATGGGGATTTGAACTCCTACCCTCATGCTTTCACAGGAAGCACTCTTACCCACTGAGCTATTTCCCTAGCCCATTATTTTTAAAGGGATCCTATGACTTACGACTCATATAAGGTGTCATATGGTTTTTTGTTTTGTTTTGTTTTGTTTGTTTGTTTTCCGAGACAGGGTTTCTCTGTAGCTTTTGGAGCCTGTCCTGGAACTAGCTCTTGTAGACCAGACTGGCCTCGAACTCACAGAGATCCGCCTGCCTCTGCCTCCCAAGTACTGGGATTAAGGGCATGCGCCCCCACCGCCTGGCTGGTTTCATATGTTTTAGAAACTGCCTAGCTGCCTTTGCCTCCTCGTTTGTTCTGTTATTTTCCATCTCAGGTGGGTGTCTCACACTTTCGGATTGTGGGACCTGCTTAGCACTTACTCATGAAGGAGTCACATAAGATCTGCTTCCGCTTTAACTCCCACAGTGGTGTCTGTTTGTTCTTGGAGGTTTGCTCAGCCATCCCTGTGGTTCACATCATCAATTCAATGCTTTCCTTTATTTGGTTGGTTTTACTCACATGGGTGCCACAAAGGATGTTGATTAATACACAGACGCCCCTTTGTGATGTAGTGATAAAAATAGGACCACAAGACACAGAGACCTGGGACTTTGTTTTGTTTCTGTCTGAAAGCTTCATAGCACCTTCAGGGATGGACTTTATTTCTTTTATATGCTAGAAGTATTTGTATTGGCTTTATTAGCTTCTCTGCTGAGAGCAGGAGCCTATAATTGCCCAATTCCTTTCTCCCAGGTTTCAGCCATAGAATCTATAACCTAGCCAGACAGAAAGTGATGTTCTTACCATCCATTCCTCTTGGATTTCATACCTATAAAAGAGGTACCAGGCCAATTTATTTGCCCAAAAATTTATAGGCATCACTTTCACATATGATATATGATGTCTATTCTTTACGGATATGTTTATCACACCCATTAAGGTGTGTTCTATGTGACATTTCTGGCATGGTTATGTTTACAAATTTAAATTTCTCAACTATATTTGAGGAAATGAGGACATATTAGATATAAATACAGTAACATGAACTTGGAAAGTTCAGCACTACTTAACCATTATCACCCATAGTTTGAATTGTTTCCTAGAAAAGGCCAATCAATTTATGTCGGTTCTTAACCTTGCATGTTTTATTGTCTTGTAGCTTATGAATTTAAGATCCTTATAGAAACATATTCCTAAATGGTGAGAGTTCAGTCTGAAGCTGCCATTTGAAGAATGTTCTATTCTAGTTTAATTCATGGACAGTTTATCCAGATGACTTCTAGAGGTGGATTAGAAGAAATAAAAAGGGGCTTTCTCATACACCCATCAAAACAGCACCACTAGCCCAGTGTGGTGGCACATGCCTTTAATACCAGCACTTGGGAGCAGAGGCAGACAGAGCTTTGTGAATTTGAGGCTACCCTGCTCTACATACCAACTTTCAAGCCAGCCAGAGCTACAGAGTGAGACCCTGTTTCAAAAACAATCCCCAAACCAAACCAACCAAACAAAACCACAGCACTAACTACACTTGAATCAGTTCCACACTCTCCTAGGTGACTCATCCTTGTTTTGCATCCTTAGGTCCGCTAGCCCCTGCTTTGTGACTGGTCAACTAGTACCTGCTCCATGTGGTCCTCTGTGTTCGGAATGAGTTTGCAATTTCTAAGCTCAGCCCTTGACACCTACTGACAGATGTCTATTGGCGCTTTCTGGGGAAGTCCATGGCTTCAGTGACCACTAACCAGAATACAAAACTCACCATGGCTCTGCGCAAGCTTCTCCTAAAAGAGTCGACCCCTTTTTCAAAACTGCTTTTCAAAATTACCATACTCAGTAGCAAGTTTCCTCAGGACATGTTTATATGTATTTCATTTGCTTGATCCTCCCTTCATTCCTCTCCCTATCTTCCTAGCCACTTTGTCCTCTGTACCCTAGTAATCCCTTTTCAACTTTAGCGCCTCCCACGTCCTATTGTCTTTCCCATTGCTTCCCTTCAGCCTCTCCCTCAAGCTCACAAGTCCTGACTCAATTTCTGGTCTTCAGTTTGTAGCATGTTGGAAGGAAAAGCAGAAAAGAGCTGTCAATAAGACGGAATGGCTCAGGCCAGTTTATTACAACACGTAGAGATATAGAAAGGGCAGCAGACCCTCTCCATGAGGTGTGGGATTTTAAATGAGCCGAGCAGTGATTGCCTCTACAGAAGAAATACATGTGGACAAGAAATTTAATAGTTTGATAAAGTAGCTTAAAGTAAAATGAATAGGTTAATTAAAATGGTTTAATAAAGTAGTTCACATTTTTGATGGAAAAAAATGAAACCAAGTTTTCTTCGAAGTAAAATAGTGTGCTAACATTTTCCATGGTGTTATACAGTTGGGAAAGGTTTATTTTGTGAAGGAGACTCTTGATTAGAAATACTATGTCAGGGTCCTTTTCTATTTATAGCTAGATTTAAAACTCTTTAACTTTGACTAATATCAAAATGCTTTTAGAACTAATTTGCCCCTGCTACTTACTTTCCTTTGCATTTTCTCTTAGAATTACCAACCAATTTTTTAACCCGAACTCTTGTCTTGAGCTGGTGTCACTCAGCTTTACATCACTGTAGGAAAGACATCAACTTATAAAGAGGAAAGGCATAGTTTGGCTCTTGCAGTTTTTGAGGTTTAATACTGTTTGGTGGGTGTGTTGGGAAGTTCTTATGTCACCTTAAAACAGGTTAGAGTCATTTGGGAAGAAGGAATGTCAATTGAGAAAATGCTCCCACCAGATTAGCCTGTGTGGTATTTACTTGATTCAAGATTGGTGTGGTGAGCCCATCCCTTGGTTGGGGGTGATGACACCTCTGGGCAGGAAAGCAGGCTAAGCAAGTGATGAGGATGAGGAACAAGCCAGTAAGCGACACCCCTCCATGACCTCTGCATCAGCTCCTGCCTCCCGGTTCCTACCTTGCTTGATTCCTTCCCTGGTTTCCCTCAGTGTTGGCCTGTGACACACTTACACACACTCAGGCACACACACACACATGCACATAATTAACAATAACTAAACCTTTAAGAATTAAATTTTAGGGACTCTCTCATCTATCTATTTTCAGTGGAGGTAGATCACACACCAATATATTTGCTCTGAGAGACTTCACTCTCACGTAATTAAAGACTCTTATCAATTCCTGGACAAGCTGGAGTTGCAGCAGGATTTCTCTTAATTTTGTTGAATACTGTGGCATCTATGTCGTTGTCAGATGGTGAGTGACGCTAAGGGCTCAGCTCTAAGGTTTTCTTTTCTTTGTATCTTGACTCATTCAGGGATTTCTGAGTAACTAGCTAGTTTCTTTTAAGGAACAAGGGGAAGTGAGGCAGAAGCCTCCTGTTTGCTCTGGAGGCCACAAGCATTAGATGGGCCAGTGGAGATCCTGACCTGTGCCCCACAGCCCATGTGCTGACCACACACACAGTCATAACAATTGCTCAGGTTATAAAGGTCCCATCAGAAGCCAGAGCTCTCTGTCTGCAAAGTCATACAGACTGGTCTCATTAATTAAATCCTATGCATTTCCTTTTCCTTGATGATAGAACTATATGATGCTTGAACTGTATCTCCTAGAATGTATGTGTATTATAGATATGGGAATTCACTCATATATGTATATGCATATATATGCATATGTGTATATAGGTATGTATGTATAATGCTCTCTGTCCATATAGGTGTATATATGTGTGTGCATATATGTATATATATGCAGTTTCTAGACATAGATGTAGAAAGTACAGTTATCAAAAAGGATTTTTTTAAAAGTCAGTCAGACTTTTCACATACGTGAGACACAAAGAAAATGAGAAGCCTCATTTCAGAAAGACAACAGGAGTCAGCACAACTCACTGGCTGGTGGTGGCTGAGTAACAGGATGACTAAGTATGCAGAGTGGACTTCAGAGACACACCTATTTCTTTGATTGATAATTGGCTCTCTGTACTAGTGGAAGAAATATTTTTCTTACCAAGTGGTTTTTTTTTTTTGCTATTTTTTAATATAATGACACACAAACCAGATGCACCCCAGGGAGACAGGCAACACCAGAGCATAAATAAGACAAAGAGACAATCAGATTTCTTGTCATCTTACCTTAAGGAGACACCAGATTGTAGTTCAGGTCACCTCCTAGCCCAAGAGGCCAGATTGTTGGACCATATCATCAAAGCCTGCATTCCAAAGAAAGTCATAAAAAATGGCCAGCACCAAAACCTATCTCAGAAACAAAACACACACACACACACACACACACACACACACACACACACACACAAGAAAGCAGAAACACTAGATAGAGCCGGTGAGACAAAGGGTTGTATTGTAGCCTGAGACTCTTTCCAGAAGCTGGCAAAGGCTTTCTTGCACATGAGGTTCCCATGTGTGTATGATACCTGAGCCACCTGTATAGTTTCTTTGATTCTCCTGGGTGAGACTGAATGACCTCCCAGGACATCTTAGCCAACCTCTAAGTCACTTATACTTATTTTTAATGATATTTTAAAAATTTCCATTATTGTATATTGTATTTTGTTATAATCTGTTTCCTCTGAACCATTCCATCCGACGGGGAAACTCCTTAATGTAGCAAATAAACAACAGTAAATTCTACAGGAAGTCCCTGAAACTGACCAGACTCACTAAGCTCTTCCCTTCCTAAACATACATAGTCAGGAAAGGCTGCTGAGAGTCCTCTGGGTTCGGCCATCCTGCCTAGGAGAAGCAGAGACCATCTGGGCTGCCTGGAAAGGCTCCAACCAATTGAGCGGAAGGGACACTTTCTATCTTGGCAAGCTGTCTGAAGGATGTGCAGTATGCGCCAGGTTCCCAGCTTTGTGAGCTGTCACCCGTGCTGGGGTGGGCTTTGGTGATGCAGCTGTTTTTGTGTCATTTCTGCTCCTGTGAGTAAGCTTCCAACCATATTCCTATAATCACCGCAATAAAACTCATTGGTTCACCAACTGGACTTTGGTGATCTCTTTACTTTAGTCTGTTGTTATCTCCCTATCTGTGCTGGGTTCCTGTTTATTCACGTCTCCCAAGGAACAGTGTTACAAGGTACCATGTGCTATCTATGGCTATGAAAATAGACAAAATCCCAGGGATGGGCTCGCAGAAATTAGCCTCTGTCTCTTTCACGGTTTGATAAAGGCAGTGACAGAAACTTACAAAGTAGTTTTTGAGGGTGGTTCTCCTAAAAAGAATTTTTGGGGGAGGAACCAACAGGAATAGAGGAAAGGTAGCCATTGCACTGAGTCTTGAGAGTTGAATATTTGGGTACATTCCAATCCCACATTTGTGCTTTGTCTTGGGTAGGTCTGTACATTGAAAATGAGGTCCCTTGAGAATCAACTCTCTAGATCAGTGGTTCTCAACTTGTGGGTCGTGACTCCATTGGTGGGGGTCAAACAACCCTTTCACAGGGGTCACAGATATCCTGCATATCAAATATTTACATTATGATTTGTAACAGTAGCAAAATTACAGTTATGAAGTAGCAGTGAAAATAATTTTATAGTTGGGGGTCACCACAATGTGAAGAACTGTGTTAAAGGGTCACAGCATTAGGAAGGTTGAGAACCACTGCTCTAGATTCAATTCAGATAGGAAACAAGGCTCTGCTGTTAGGCTTACAGTAGGATGGTCTTTCTCCAGTGACCCAGTGAAAAGTCTCTGTCTCACCTCAAGGAATATAACATACAAATCTGAAACTGTGTCTTTAAGGAACAGAATGGAAAGTCAAGGTGAGTAGGAAAAACTCATCAGCAATGACACCTTGAAAAGATTTGTGAAATTAGTTGTGCCAAAGAGTGAGAGCACACTGCTAATCTACGAACATGTATGCTTTATCCCACAGTGGAGCTTAGAGCACCAGGGGACATCTGCACATAATAATGCTTCCAAATAGTCTTGCTTTGATCGTCCATTTTCACAGTTCTCCTAGGTAGTTATGCATTAATGTTTGTAATTTGCTCTTAGACCCTAAAAGGCCTTTTCTGTCTAAAAGGCCTATGTTGCCTTGTAGCTCGATTCATTTTGCCAACTCTCTCCATAGCCAGGAAACCCATTCGTGAAGGCTCCCTGTGGCCCCTAGATGGCTTTCTTTCTGAGGTTCTGCCAGGTTTTATCTATAATACATCCAGTAGAAGGTGCTTCCTAAGATCATCTGAGTTGGAGGTGAATTTGGACGGACCCCTGTGATCTAAGCAGAGAGAAACCTTTTCTGCTATCTTACTTAACTCATGATGTGCCCAGAAGGGAAAACAGCTTTACATTTGGAGAAGTTGAAATCCAGGAAAGCATATTTGAATTGTGGGCAATTAGTTCAAATTAAACTGAGAAATGATATGCAAACATTTAAATGTATGTGATATTGGAACTAATGAAGCAGTTGATTGTCATGCAATAGCTTTTTCTTAAACTATTAGGAATTTTAATTTGTCTAACAGTTTTATGTTGTACTTGACTTTATTTGGCCATATAAATTATTTTCATTTTAAATTGGACCACATGATTTTATAGGCCTAATTTATCTCCCTCATTACTATATTACTAGCATATTTTCATTAAGTATATAATTTAATCAAAATAGAAGTCTATACGCAAAGAAAAACATGTTTCTATTGTTTGATCTTTGCAATTTAAACACAGAAGTTGCCTTCAATTTCTCTTTTTTGTGCATAAGAGAGATGACGTGGGTTGAGGGGAAGTGATTGTCTTTCTTCTTTTAAAGAATACAGATTCACAAGAAAGTACAGGTTTTCTGTTTTCTCCCAACTGAATACATTCATGTAACTGTAGTATAATATTAGTGCCAGCAAACAGACATTGATATAGTCTACAGAGCTCATTCTGATGCCATTAGTTATATAAGTATTATACATGTGTGTATATTTGTGTACATATAATATCTAATTTGGTCACATGTGTAGCTCCATATTATGTCTTAATTAGGGTCTCTATTGCTGTGAAAAGACACCATGACCACAGCAACTCTTATAAAGGAAAACATTTAATTGATGCTGGCTTACAGTTTCAGAGATTTAGTCCATGGTCATCAATGCAGGACATGGTGGCATGCAGGCAGACATGGTGCTGGAGAAGGAGCTGAGAGTTTTATGTTTTAATCTGCAGGCAACAGGAAGTGAATCAAGATACACTTCCTCCAAGGGTGCCACACCTACTCTAACAAGGACACACCTCCGAATACTACTACTGCCTGTGATTTATGGGGGGCAGTTACATTCAAACTACCACATACAACCACCATTGCAAGTCGAGATTCTTGGCTATCACAACAGGGCACAGCTGTGCACCCTTTATATTCACAACACCTTTCCTGAAACCCGAGCTCTGTGGCCATTCATCTTTCTCCCTCACTATAAATATGCTATCCCTTAAGGGCTACATGGATGGAATCATGCAAATGCATCCTTTTGAGAGGGGTTTTCAGTTCATTCTGAATTTTTTCTAGCTGTTGCACATAGCATTGACTTATTCCTTTTAACAATGACCAGGAGTTGTGATATAACTGTACCACAGTTTACTTGACAATTCATCCATTCTGGACATTTGTTTGTTTCCGTGTTTGGGGACCTTATGAAAAAAGCTGCAGTACACTTACAAGGGTAATTTCTGAGTGGTTTGGTGTGTTATTTACTCTTGTTGCTGCGACCAAGACCTGACTTAAGGGAGGAGACTTTGTTTGGCCTCAGGGTTTAAAGGAGGCGAGAAACTAGTGGTGGGAGTGGCTCTTGGCTGTGGAGGCAGGGGCATGAGGCTGTTTGCTCACACCACGGTGGATCAAGAAGCAGAGACAGGAAGTGAACAGAAACTGGCTAGAAGCTTCAAGACACGCCCCACTCACATCCTTCCTGCAAAGCCCATCCTGAAGGCTTCGCAAACTCCCAAGCACCTCACCAGCCAGAGACCAAATGTTCAGACATTTTACACTCAAAGCACAATATATGGGAAGTCTAGTTTAAAGTTTGAAAGGGCAACTGTCGACCTTCGTCGACCTATACAGATCGATCTTCTAGACCTGGGATTTGAGGGCCTTAATGAATGGGGCAGACTACAGTCTGATGCTGTGGGCAGCTTTACTTCAGTTTCCGTGTACTTTCTGCACAAATGTAACAAAGAAAGCAACGACCTAAGGAAGGTTGCTTAAGTTCAGAAAACATGATCAGCAAAAAACATGTAAATAAATGCCAGTAATCGCACACTAAATATTAACGGAGCAGCCCTTTCCCAGAACTTTCTCAGGGCAGATCAATTTAAGCGCAATTGCCTGGCACATACTATAGATTATATCTGGGAAAGCAGGAAAGCAAGGCAGAAGGCCATATCCAGATTCAGGGCACACTGGGGACAACACTCAGCGCGTCCTTTCACCAGATTGGGTTCTATAGCTATGACCTGACATCCAACAAGAATAAACATGGATTGTAAATTGAATGCAAATGTTTGTCACAGGAGGCATGAAATCATGTCCAAGAACAATCCAGGGAACAAGATGCACTAGAGGTAAAAGGCCCTCTGCCTTTTTTCCTGGAGCCTTTCTCACAGCTCCCCAAGGCATTGCTTACCATCTTTCTTCTGGCTGCATTCTGACAGACAACAACCAAAACATTTTCCAATGTGGCTACTGAACTTGGTATTTTCACCAGAATGGGTTTCGCAAGTCATCCTGACAGGCACGCTGTGGTGTAGCGCTGTGGTTGAAACTGCAGTTCTCTTATGGTGTGGTGTTCTGAATGAGATGTCCCCATATTCTGGGGGGTTTGACTACTCGGTTCTCAGCTGGTGGTCCTGATGGGTAGGTTCAGGAAGTGTGGCCCGGATGGAGGAAGTATAGCACTGAGGGTAGACTTTGAGATTCCCAATGCCACATACCATTCTAAGTTTGCTTTCTCCGCTCCCTGTTTATGATTCTAGATGTGAGCTCTCAGCTCTCAGTATACTAGTTCAGTTGTCATAGCTGCCTGCTGCCGCACTTCCCCACCATGATGGTGTAGACTCCTAAGCCTCTGTAACCATCAACCCCAGGTAAGCCCTTCCTCCTATAAGGTGCCTAGGTCACAGTGTTTCATCACAACAATGGAAAAGTAACTGACAGAGAGCTGGCCATCTGTTCATGTGTTTATCTGGCATACATATATCTTGAAAAATATTTATACCTATCTTTTGTTCATTTTCACATTGGGTCATTTCTTTACTGTTGAGGTTGAGAATTCTTTGTACGCTGTAAATACAAGTCCTTTGCTCGATATGTGGGTTGCACAGCTGATCCCCTAGTCTGTATTTTTTGATGCTCTTAGCATGTCTTTGCAGAACTAAAATTTTAATTTTGTTGAAGTCCAATCTTAAGTTTTCCTTTTTATAAGACATATATTTCTCCTCACTAAAACAATTATAGGCTAAAAAGACTTTAAGAATTTATAAAGACCCTTAGGAGCAGTGTTTTGTAACATGAGTCATTTTTAAGACTTCATTTTGAAGTAATTATAAATTCAGAAAAAAACCAGTACACAGAGGTCCCATGGTTTGTCTGGTTTGTTCCAATGGTTTATACCTTACATGATTTTAGTGCAATATAATACGTGGGAATTGACAATGGCACATGAGTGTATATAATTCTATGTCAATGAATCACACTTGTATACTTGGGTTAGCACCCTATCAGAGATACAGAACTAGGTTTACAAAACTATAAATATATAGAACACAATGATATCCTTACTGTTACTACTGTAGAACCACACCCAACTCCTTCTTTGCTTCTAACCCTTAGTGGCCAAGAACTTGATTCTTTGTCCTTTATAATTGTCACTTCCAGAGTTCTCTGCAATTACACAATATACAACTTTTTGAAATTGGTCTTTTTCAACATAGGATGATGTCATTAAGATCGATCCAAGTGGTTGTATGTATAAACAATTCATTCCTTTTAATTTTCAATAGTAGTTCTCGATAATGTATTGTTATATGTTGCTTAATAATAAGACATTTTCAAAAAAGATTCACTAGTAACATTCAGAAATGTGGAAGCAATGTAGCTTTGCAAAACTCCCCTATATAAAAGAATTCTTCAAATTATAAAAATAAATAAATAAATAAAATAAAATAAAATAATAAGACATTTTCTGAGAAATATGTTGCCAGGCAATTTTATCATCGCTTGAATACCATCAAGTGCACTTAAACGAACTTGACTGTGTATGTGTTAGTATGGCCCCCAAATGTAATTGACCCCTAAAATCTCATACAGAGTGGCAGTAGTGTGACTTCGTTGAAGTGGGTATGGCCTTGTTGAAGGAGTGTGTCACAATGTGGGGCAGGCTTTGAGATTTCCTATGCTCAGGATACTGCCCAGTGTCAGTCGACTTCCTATTGCCTACCTACCAGGATGTAAGGACTCTCAGTTCCAGGACCAAGTCTACCTCATGCTGCCATGCTCCCTGTCGTAAGGCTAATGGACCTGGCCACTGAAACTATATGTGAGTCACCCCAATTAAATGTTTTCTTTAAAAGAGTTGCCATGGTCATGGTGTCTCTTCACAGCCATGGAAACCCTAACTAAGACAGTAGAAGTCAATAATTTAATGTGACTTCTTGATTGAATTCTTGATAGCAAAGCCAGACAAGGTCAAGGGCATGGCAGCAAAGAAAGGAAAAGAAAGCCACAGGCCACTAACTTTTATTAAATTACTTACAAAACTAACAGATTACTAGCAAATCAATGACAATGCAATGAGATCATTCACTATGATCACTAGAACTCATTTCAGAGATGCAAAGATGGTTTAGTATACATAATTCAGTAAGTGTGATATAGCACATTGAAAGACTATATGACAAAAAATATAACCATCTCAATATATGTAGAAGAGGCATTTGATAAAAATTAAACCTCCTTTAATGATATAAATTTTGAGCAAATTAGATTCAGAAGGAGCATTCTTCAACAAAATAAGGAACATATAAGCGAACAGTTAATACTATAAAAAGCTGAAAGCTTTGAAGATCTGGAGCAGCTAAAGATGCTACAGTGTGGGATTACTGACCAAAGCAGTGAGGCAAGAGATCCAGACTGGAAAGGAGAAGTCAGACCATCACTGATGCCAAGGAGAAGGCTTTCCATATTGAAAGCTCCAAAGATTCCACCATAGCATTAGAACTAATAAGTAAATTCATCAGTGTAGGAGGATCGTCTATTTAAAAAGTCCATAGTCATGCTATATGCCAATAGGGAAAACTTCGGTAAAGAAATCAAGAAAGCAATCCCACTTATAGGTACCGAAAGTCCATTTAGAAACAAATTTAACCAAACCGGTAAGTGATACCCATAGTAAAAATTCTAAACATTGATGAAATACATTATTGAAACACAAACACACAGAGAGAAAGAGAGAGTAGGAGGGAGTACAGACATCCTGCATTCTATAGAACCATGAAAGTTCATTAATAGCCAATCAAGCTTGAACAGAAAAGAACAAAGCTGTAGGCATCATTGCGCTGGGTATTTAAACTGACAGCAAAGCCACAGCATCAAAAGCACAGTGTTCCAGAACTAGAGCAAGCAGATATCGACGCCGAATGAGACCCTAGACTGAAACGTGTGCATCTGCAGGCAATTGCTTTGTCACCGAAGTGCTAAGCAGAGGAACTGAGGGGCGGATGACCTATCCAATAACCAGAGGGAGCAAAACTGGATGCCGTGTGCTGAATGACTCTAGAAACCAACCTCTGATCAGTTATGAAAACCAGTTCTAAACAAGTTAGACTTAAATGCAAGAGCTTAACTCTTTTATTTTGCCTGAACCTATGATGACTGCTGGGCTTGCTGGTGCTTGCCTTTAATCCCACAAAAACTGGTAATAGTACACCCACAAAGAACTGAAATAACTCCTAGTATCTTATCAGTTCATGGTGAACTAAAACTCTGAATCAACAGTGAGAAAAGCCACAGAAACTTTAGAAACACATAGAGTCTAAATCATACACTTGTGAATGAATAGTGGGTTGTTAAAGGCACCGGAAGGACTCTAGACTCAAATGGAAAATATAGAACCCCTATGTTACATCTGAGTCAGTTCTAAGATGAAGTTCATGGCTACAAGTGTTTACATTAAAACAATCACGTGCTTGGGTACAGTGACTCGTCCTGTAATCCTGTAGTTTATGTTGAGGTATGTTCCTTCTATTCCTAGTTTCTTTGGGGATTCACCTCAGAGCCCAGCACCTCCAAATATTTCCTGGAGGGATGCTGCCCACTGCATTTCTGATCTATGAGCCTTTAATAAGATGTCCTGGCGAAAATGTGCAACTTATTTGGCGAAAGTCCTTTCCTCACGGTGGCACTGACTAAACAATCCCCAAAGGCCTGCACCTTTGACA
>PVIU01029935.1:0-16800 GCA_004026605.1 Ondatra zibethicus | reverse complement strand
AGACACATAAGAATCCAGATTGCAGTGTACGGTAACAGTGAACACAGGAGATGGTCCAAAGAGAAGTCTCAGCACAAGCAGGGCCAGTAACTCTTCCTGGTTGTTGGACATGAGAAGAGATAAAGTAAGGCTTCCTGTAAGAGATGATGCTCAATCTGCTATATTGGTGCAGATGTCCCTGAAAAGAGAAACAAAACATAAGATAGTTCTAGGTCCCTACAAGTTCACTAGCTTGTGGGGTGGCAGTGGGATGTATAGCCTGCAGAGGAAGAGAGGGGTGAGCCCGGGGAGATAAGCAGCAGATTGTCATCATGAAGAACACCTGTGGTTGGTTGGAGTTGTCTTTATGAAGTCTACAGCAGGCTGGTTCCCATGCCAGGATCAGTTCCTTGTTGCTCTGGAAGCTTGAAATCCAAGATGGGGCTGTGGGCAGGGCTGGCTTCTGATATCTCTGAAGGAAAATTCCATTTCATATGTCTCCTCTGGATTCTGGTGGCTTGCAGGCAATGTCTGATATTCCTTAACAGACATCAAACTGGTCTCCACTTTCATTTTCTATGCTATTCTCTCTGTCCCTGTCTCTGTCTCTCTGTCTCTGTATGTATGTATGTATGTATGTATGTATGTATGTATGTATGTGTGTGTCCACAAGATACCAACCTGCCTTACCTATCAGGAGTCCAGATGCATTGGAGTAGGGTTTCCACTGATGATTGCTTTTATCTTGATCTCTTTTAAAATCCTGTATCTGATTAAGATTACCTTCTGAGATACTCAAGGAGAGGACTAACACAGGCATTTTGGAGAGACATGCTTCAACCAATGAAAACTTGTGTTTAAATGACAAAGTGGGAGAGCATTTGTCTCCACTAGAAAACTGAGAGAATGAAGAATTGGAGTGAGGCAGACCAAAATGTTCATCAGCAAGGGATTGCTCATTAAAACCCAGTAAGTGAAGACACCACATGTCCAACCTGACCCTGGTAGCTCCTGCTGAAGGGACTCAGGCCAGCTTGAAAATGGAGAGCCTGGGTCTGGCAGGCCCTGCCCTTCTCTTTCCATTCCCTCTGCCTTGCTAAAAACCATTAGATTCACATTCCTAAAGCTAGCCTCTAAGGTCTATTCCCTTATTTGGCCACTCTCTCCTCCTGAGGCTGACTACCAAGGTCCTGCTATTGAAGTCCAGCAATCAAAAGCCCCCTTTGGCTCACCTAATTAGCATGCCCAATTAAAATTAAACACCTTATCCTAACACAGAGTTTCCCCTTTACCTTTGTAAACTGCCATTTTTCTATGGGCCACATCTGTCACCCCTCTATCCAGAGGCAGTTCTTTGTCCTACAGGAGAAAGAAAATACCCTTTTCCCCTCTCCCTTGTACCCTTCTCCTTCTCCCTCATCCTCTTTCCCCTGTCTCTTATTTTTTTTTTGCCCTTTGTCCCTCTGTCCTTTGTGCTGGGAACTTGGTCTTAGGGTGTCTTGAACCAGTACTTTTCCTTTCATGTCCTCTTTGAATTACAGTGGCCTGAACATCTTCCCGAAGTTGAGTATTAACGTGTGATTATGTGCATACACTCTGAGCACATTGTAAGTACTAAATCTAGCATAGAAACTTGGCTTAGTCTATTGACCATGGTTAAGATCCATATGGTCATCAATGCCGAGGAGCCTCCAGATAACAATTCCCTCTCTAAATACACAGAACTACCTAAAAGCTAATACCTTGGTTGGGTATTCTTGCTTCCACCATGTATAGAACTCTTAATTATTTTTTCTATGGCCAAAAGCCTATTGAAATACACAAATACCAAGTGTGTAAATCTCAGCTGTGGGAGGATTTCAAGTCCCCTCTCAGAATTTCTGAAAACTAGATGTATGGTTTGATACCCTTCCACATCTAATTCTAGAGTACCCAACATGTAAGTTCCTTCTCCTCCCACCAAAGAAATGCCAAGAGCCTTTCTGTAGCATGGTGGCCAAAGATTCACAATTGCAGAGAGGAGCCAGCTGGGACAACACTCAGACTCTTGGAAACTTGTTTTAATATTTGTGCGCATTCAAATGACACTTGAAATGGTCATCTACATTGTGGCTCCTGCTTTTACATCAACACAGGCCTGAAATGGCAAATTCGGTCTAGACCTGAGGCTTTGGAAATGTCCCAGTCTCCTGAGGCTTTTCACCTTGCTGCCATTTTGCTGATGTTGCAAAGAAATTCTTAAATGGAACCTTATGTCTTCAAGAGAAATTCATTAAAACAGTGTTTCTGAAAGACACAAATAGCCTAAAAGTCACCCATTGTCTACACATCCTAAAATACAGTACCCAATGTCAATTTCCCCCTTCTCTTTCGTTTTTGTGTGTTCCATCAATTTTAACCTTTCTGTGAGGTTAAAGCTACCCTTTTGCTTTGTTTACCCACAGCTAATCCAAGTTGATTGACAAACAACTCTTTTGGAGCTAAAGAGAAAGTCTCAAGTACTGTCTAGTGGTCTCCTCTGAATGGAAACCGCATGGCTAGACAGGGAAGGCAAACTCATGAGTCTTGGGATGCAAACAAAACTTACATGTACAGGAAAGTCCAAATGTAAGATGCTGGAGGCATCCCAACGTTATATAAGCAGCAGATGAAGCCAGGAGGAACCATCTGGAAGTCATTCAGGGTTCTCCTGGATGTGGCTTTCATGACTGATCACCATGGCATCACTGGCATCTCAGACTCAGAGATGTAGCTGCCTTTGAGTCAACCCTGCTCCCCTAAGTATCTACAGCAGACTTGTTAATTAGCCAAGATGGACTTTTGTAGAATCCTTACTTTGTCTGGGATAACTGGACATTTGTTCTCCTCAGGAGAACTTGTTTGCAGGCTCTGCCACTCACTCTGGGTTGTCTACATCACTGCTTCTAGATTCTGTGTGCTGCACAAGACTAAGGAGTGTGAAGAGAACCCTGCCTTCAAGCTTCTTCAGCTTTTCTGAACCATGGACTACGAGGCCAATGCATGTTCATTTGTTTCTATTATCTTCTGCTCTTCTGCTGTTTTCCTAGTTCGAATCCTCCCTAGATTGCATTCTGCCCCTACTTAGCTAGACTTTTAGTGGTTCTTCTTCTGTGCCAATCTTTGTAAATTCTCACCTTGACTTTGGGTTCATGGATCTATTGTTACCTGTCCAGTATTTTCAGATAATAGCCAAGACTCTTTAGTGATATATGCAAATGACAGCTCCAAACTCACATTTCTTGGGATCCTTCCTCAGGTTATGAGCCCTACCCAGGTAAAGCTGCCTTTGCATCAACACCTGAACCATGTGCATGGCCCATCATCCTTCCCTATGCAAAAAACAGAGATCCTACCATCACCTGTCTCTACACACAGGATGCAGAGCCCTTCCCTCTGCATAGGACATGGAACCTATATATTCACGCCCCAAGGAATTCCTTTCCTAGAGAATATATCATTTCAATTATGTTCTTTATTTTGTATTTGTTCAGTTTCTTTCTGGACTGAAAAAAAACCTTGAGTATAAAGATATGTCTCATTCATAACCTTGCAATTATCAGGTACAGTGTCTTACATATATAACATGTGCCAAGATAATGGATGAAGAAAACAAAAACCTCAAAAGTTGTCAGATACAAGCTCCAAACACACTTTTTAAAGCAACACTTTGAGCAGAACTTCCAAATAATGTACCCTCCAGGGATGGCCAGCTGCTGCGTTCTTTCATTCATTCTTAGCACAGTCCCCATGGCAACAGTTCCTTATTCTGACAGAGAGGCAGGGGTGGGGGGACCGTGCTTTTCTGTCGGGTTTGTTCTGCTGTTGTGTCAAGTTCATTATTTGCATTCATCTGAGTTTTGACCAAGCTTGTTCTCAGCTGTCTCATTTCTCAGAAAGCTTTGCTGAAATGCGCTTGAAGGTGCCGCATTGCTTTTGGTGGTACACGTCTCAGCAATCGACAGTGATCTGGGATCCTGTGTTTTCCCATTTTCCTTGCTGTAAGCAACCAGGATCCCAGATCCAGAGTTGGCTATGAATTACATACAGCACATTGAAGCAAGTTACTTGGGTGGTGTCCACACTCATGCTCTGCCTGTCTGCCTGTCTGCCTATCTGTCTATCTGTCTGTCTCTGTCTCTGTCTCTCTCTGTCTCTCTGTCTCTGTCTCTGTCTGTCTGTCTTTCTCTCTCTCTCTCTCTCTCTCTCTCTCTCTCTCTCTCTCTCTGTGTGTGTGTGTGTGTGTGTGTTTACATGTTTAATGATAGATAGAAGGGGGTATCAGGCAAGGCTGAGCAAAATACTGGACAGTGGCTTAGCAGCTATGAATGGAGAAAAAACAAGATATGGGCTCAAGTTAGCCCAAATTAAGGGACAGGTCTTAATCACATTGTCAGTTGTGTCTCACTCCCCCAGGCCCTCAGATGGACATTTCCCTAGCTCGCGCTTCTTATCCTTCTGTGTTTATCTTGGCCTCTGATATTCTTTCCTCTTTTCAGGGTCTCGTGTGCTCAGGCTGGCCTTGAACTTGATGTACAGCCAGGGCGACTCTAGTTTCTTACCCTCATCCCCACACCTTGCAATTCCAGGATTTACAGACATGTACTTCAAGGCCTGGACACTTACTTTCTTCAGTTAAATTAGTGGTCTTGGATAAATATAAAGGAGGATACATCTACAACTTGTGCATTCTTTATTCTACTCACCTTTTTCCTTCTGCACACCTTCCAACTGTCTGGGCTGTTGTATGCAGAAGAAGTCCAAATTCTTCTCCATGGGTAAGGTTCAATGACTTTTCTTTATTTCTCTGAGAATCTTGATTAAAGTACAGAAGAGATGGGTCACTGTTTACTCAGAATTTAATGCAGCTTTCATAGGTTTCTCAGTTTGGTGTGTGTGTGAGGGGGGGAGACAGAAGAGATGGAACCAATGGACATTTGATATATCCTACCCTTCTTCATGCCACCAAGCCATACAGTGTATCACTAGAAGCAATAAGTAGATGCTAATTGAACCTGATAAGTATAAAACCCCAGGTAGTCAAAATTCCAGGGAGCCAAGAGAGTAGTAGGAGCCATCTGCAGCTTGTCTGCAGTTTGTTGTATCCTGAAGCCCCATCCATGCCTCCAGCCCTGCACCTGCTGGAACTGAGACCCTTGGAGCTATAGCTGAAGCCAAAATAGCATCTGTGACCCTGCAAAGTGCCATTCCCTTCTAGTCAGAAGCACATGGACCCTGCAGCTCATATGAAAGATCAACTCCAAAAGCAATTGAGCTGCTTGGAATTTGCCAGGCATGTTCATCTAAGTTTTCAGTGAGCCCACAGTTTCCAGGAGGTCACTATCTCCTTAGACCACTCCTCCGTAAAGCTTACAAAATGGCAGATCTTTTTCATTTCAAACGGCACCAAACACAATTTTTATTTGTTCATTTCCATAAAGCTATATAACTAGGGTCCCAAGAAATGTTTCTGAGACTAATTGTGACAAAGATGTGGGTGTGCGTGAGGCGTTCTGTGTAGATTATCCACAAAGAGAGAGTTGTGTATTTTTTAAAAGGTGTCGTAGCTAAAAGTAGGCCTGTGATATTGGGCTAAAACCATAAGGCTGGTATTAAAGGTGCCTTGAGACAGTGAGACTGTCTTTGGAATGACAACTAGATATCAAAATGTTTAAACATAAGAGCAGAATAAAGTGGACGTAATTTTCTTCTTTTTGGTGTTGTTTCCACCAAAGCTTTTCTAGTGAAGCTAACCACCATACACAAGCTAAACAAAACAACTCTCAAATAGTATTGTCCTGGTTGTTCCCCTGTTGTTATGATAAAGCACTAACCACAAGCAATTTAGGAAGGAAAGGTTTTATTTGACTTATACTTTCAGGTTACACTCCATCCTCTAGGGAAGTCAGGGCAGGGACTCAAGGCAGGAGCCGAAGCAGAAGCCATGAAGGAAGTTTACTTACTGGCTTGCTTTTGATGACTTGCTCAGCTTGCTTCCTTATATAACCCAGGACCTGGGATGGCACTGCCCACCTCCATGCATCAACCACTGATGAAAGAAATGCCCCACAGTCACGCCTATGACGGGAGCATTTCCCCACTGAGGTTCCCTCGTCCCAGGTGTCTCCAGCTTGTGCCAGCTGAACAAAAACTAACCAGCACAAAGACTTCCAGAAATCAGGGAGTATATTTGATACTGTGGATTCTGTGTCTTCAAGTTACTTCACATCTAATATCTTATCTTCACTGACATGTTTCCCCCCAAATTATAAGTTTCCTACTGACATAGTAAGCTGGGTCAAATCATATTATAAGTATAACAACAGGTTTATTGAGAACAAAGCAACTCTCAGGCTGGTTCACTGGTCACAGAGAATGAATCCAGAGAAATCAAAAGCTCGGCTCAATTTGCAATTTTCAGATTTCTGGATTTGCCTGGGGGCCTAATACTTAGAGTTTCCTCAGCTTTCTAAGGATCTTCTTAAATTTAAATCTTGTTAAATTTACGTGAGCATTGTAATGAAATACTAAGTTGATGAAAGCCTGATTTCTTTTCTATTTTGATTTTCTCATTTTTCATTGGACATATACTTTTTATATTGGGAAACTAGTTTTGACATACTATTTTAAATTACTTTATATTATGTGTGAGGTAGGTGTTTTACCTACATGTGTGTCTGTACATCACATGTATGTCTGCATACTGCATGTGTGTCTGATGCCTGAGGAGGTCAAAAGACATTGGATTCTCTTGACGTGGAGTTACAGATAGTTGTGAGCTGCCATGTAGAAGCTGGGAATCAAACCCAGATCCTCTGCAAGAGCAGCCAGTGTTCTTAAGTGCTAAGCCATCTCTCCAGCCCTATAATCATATTTTATGAACTTTATAAATATTTGTTAAATAAGTAATTAAATCTATAGTATTGTCTTGTCTAGTTTTGTGTCAACTTGACACAAGCTTGAGTTATCTGAAAGAAACTCAATTCTAAAATTGTAAAATTGCCTCTTAAAGGCCCAGTTGTAGGGCATTTACTTAATTATTGATAGATGGTGAGGGCCCAGCCCATTGTGGTTTTGGGGTCTATAGGAAAGCAGGCTGAACAAAGCCGTGAATGCAAGCCAGTGGGGCAGCTCCCTTCTAAGGCCTCTGCATCAGTTCCTACCTCCAGGTTCCTGGCCTGTTTGAGTTTCCGTTTTGACTTTCTTCAGTGATGAACAGTACTGTGGAAGAGTAAGTCAAATGAACCCTTCCCTCCCCAGCTTGCTTCTGGTCACAGTGTTTCATCACAGCAATAGTAAGCCTAAGGCAAATACATTTATCTATTAGTTATCTAAGTCATTTTATGATATTTCCTAAAACTTAAATCTGGACTCTGCAGCAATAACTCTGCCATTCACCACACTTTTGAGGGCGACAGACAGAAGAAACATGAGTGGCAATGCTCTTCAGCATGGTGGCCACTAGTCACAGGCTGCTCCCGAACACTTAAATCCAGACCGAATGCTCAATAATGTGCTGGGCCTGGAAAATAATTCCTGGATCTTGAATCATTTTGAAAGTTTTTAAGATTTGAGTCCTATGTTTAATAATCGTTTTCTTCAAATTTGATTAAATAGACTATGTTATTAAAATTAATTAGTGTTTTTGTTTTGTTTCATTTTGTTTTGTACTTTTGAAACATGGCTACCACAAAATCTAAAATTTTGTGTAGGCTTAATGTTGTTTCATGGGTAGCAGTACTGTAATGTAAACACTTCAGAGGGGGAGAGTGTTGGTGCATGATTTTACCGGGGGTGTCCTGGAGGCTAGGAGGCCTCTCATGTCCCTGCTTTCAGCCCACTACTCAGTCTTTTCTCCTTCGGAGCGGTGGCTGGGAAGGAGGTGCACACAAGCCGAGGGGGCAGCAGGCGAGCAGGGCCACACATGGAGAACAGCAAGTAGAATGAGCTAGAAACTCGAAGACTGAAAGGGAAAGTACTTAGCTTCCAGCGGGTGCTTGACAGATAGTGAGCTCGCTAGAGGACAGACTGCAGAGTGCCAAGTCGCCCTGAGAAGGGAAGAATTCTGGGGAGAGACAGTTGTGATCGGTGCCTTGGGGTAACGTGTTTCAGATAAGGCTCAACAATGCAGCATCTAATCATCCTATAGATTTCTTCTCCCTCATGATGGACCATCTGCATGGATGCCGCTTTTTGGAAACCTTGATCTTAACCTATTGTCATAACCTTGTTTAAGATAAATGATGTATTTGTATGTATTCAAGGGAACACTAACCATCTATCTGATAGATGAGTTTGGTCAGCGATTGAAGTAAATTTGACCATACAATCCAGGACATCATCAAAAATCCCAAATTAACTACAATCATACTGTGATCTCAACTGTTCAAATCAAGAGAGGATATAAGAAATGGCCGCTCGGATGTGTGAAATGGTTTTTTGAGCAGATCTGCTCCATTGGATTCCAAGCCCTGTGATCAAGACCCATGAGTGTAGTTTGTCATTAGCAGTATAACCTGTAAAGATACTTGTTTTTGCCTTAAAAGTGAACTATCTTGTCTCCTATCATACCAAAAGACTCATGGCTCTGCTCATTGGCCTCAAGTAACGATATGCAGAATTAATTTAGTGCTTAAATTGTGATCATAACCTAATCGACGAGTTGGTAGAATTATCTTTTGATAACTCTTTTTAACCCTAATGCTTCTTTTTTTTTAAATCTGTATTTCCCTGGTAATGCAGTTACCGGATCAGGTCTTAATGAACTGTGGCTTGCAATCAGCTGCCCAGGCAGGTGAAACAGCCACTGCCTACCCCTGCCCTCAATGCATTGCAAGATCCCAGATTTTCCTGACTGACTCACTGGAGAATTGGAAAATAAACCACAGCATGAAGAGAATCATAATACACTCCAGACTTACTTCAAAGTTAGAAAATGCACAGCCTTCAAAGTTTTTTCTTCAACAAATTAAAAGCCCTATATGAAAAAAGGGCTGCGCTCTTTGTATTAATGGTAGAAATAAGGATGAAATAGACAATTATAAAATCTTGGTATTAAAAGCCTAGTAATATAGATAATATAGTTGTGCCTTTAATACAGAGACCTTGCTGATCCCTGTGAGACCCGAGTCCGACCTTCCTCTCCAGCATACACACACACCATTTTCCTCTTCACTCGCTGTGGCAGATCCGCCGACTTTGGAGCTCCTCGTTGGTACCAGCCTCCCTCCAGCCACAAGGCCTCAGCTGGTTTTCAAACACAGTCAGGTCTTTGTATGTCCAGCCCTTGATTTTTTTTTTTTTTACCACATTTCAGCTGACCTGATGGAAGAAGCCTTTCCTAGAAAGTCTGTGAGGATCCTTCATCTTCAACGCCTCTGTCACCTAGCTTTCTTTGGCCTTACCACCACCTAAAACGCCATTCTTTTTGATAGTCCCTCTTGAGAAGGAAAGCTCCTTGAAATTACAGGTGCTATTTGTCCTGTTCGCACTGTTGGCCTGGTCCGTGGGACAGGGCTGGGCACACTGAGGCTCCCACTGATATCGTCACTTACTGAAGTGTTCATGTTCATGTCTCAGATGCTGATTCCCCAAAGGCCTTGTTAATAGGGTCTACATGTGACAGTGTTTCTGGGGGAACTCGACCTGAGATACAAATGGATTAGTACTTGGTTGTGTCATAATCGAACGGGAAATATTGCAAAAGCAAAGTTTTTGAATGTGCAACAATCAAAAGTCACTAAAAATCAAATGTAGAACGTGTTTGCGTGTGCTGGCTGTGCTCACCCGTGTTCTGGTAGTCACGCCCCTGCAGCTCTTGGTTCTGAACACTCATCCTGTGCACTCCAGGTACTGTCTCACCACAAAGGAACGCAGCTGCCTGAACCCCCTGGGCTGGGATTTGAGCCTGTTGTACACTATGAATTGCATTGCCCTGACTGTACAAAGGTTATGTTCTCATAGAAACAAAATGGCTTATTATAGACAACTTTTAGGGTTTTCTATCACCATTCCTCAATATATATTACATCAGTTCATTTTGGATTGTATTATGTTAGCATGCTTGCTTCTTGAAAACTTGGGGTTTGAGTTGCTCATTTTATTTTCATAAAATATTATTGAATGAGTTTTGGCTCCAGATTAAGAGAGTTTCTGAAATGACCTTAAGCATTCTTCTGCCCTTATGTTGCATGTTTATATGATATCAGCTTTCTCTGCACGGACACATGGACGATCATACCATCAAAATATGGATCAACTCTGTGGAAACAACACAATGCTCTATATCCCACAGTATAAATGTTCAGCCAAGATTTAATCCTTTCTGTAAAAATGAACAAGTCCACCCATTTCACTAGTACATACTTTTGCTTTCGTTTTTAATGCATAGAAAAATTATATGTATACCAAAGCATCACTTTACAATGCTTCTTTCTGATTCATTATCAGCAAATGTTTGATTTATATACCTATTTCATATAATGACCCAGGGTCGTGAAAGGATTTTTCAGGTGAAAGAGATCATGAGTGAACAAGTTTAGTTAGCACCTTATAATTTCTGCATTGACAAGCCATCATATGGAGTTATCCCCAAGAGAAGGTATGACTGTTGGCCGCTCAGTCTCTTCTCCATTGCTGAGGTGAGACTTGGTTGTGGGAGTCAGCCTTTAACACTTCTGGTACTGAGGGCAGGAATGACAGGGAACTCTGCTGCATACCACATTGCCCACACACTCCAATACCTACTGTGTGCCAAGACCTGTTCTAGATGCTTGCCCACCACACTTTAATACCTACTATGTGCCAAGATCTGTTCTAGCTGCCAATGACACCCAGGAAACAAAAGGAACAAAATCCCAATCTCATGAATTCACATATTGATAGCTGAGATGGTTGACAACTTAGCAATCTGTAGCTGCATCGCTCGTATTGGAACAGTGCCCTCATCTTAAGAGCATGTCACCTGAATTACACACAGTCACAGGGCCTTCATCTTCAGGAGACAGGATAAATAAAGGAATTGAATCCATCCTCTTGTGGATGTTAGCATAATATACCCACATGTGCAGAGCTCCTTGCTGTACAGTGTGTGGAGCGTGGGAGTGGCACTAGAGCCTTGCTGGAGTGTGTGTGTGTGTGTGTGTGTGTGTGTGTGTGTGAGTGTGTGTGTGTGTGTGTGTGTGTGTGTGTGTTGTGAGGGCATGTTAAAGTCCGTTTGCTCACACTGTGTTGCTGGAGCAGCTTGGCAGAAGTGCTGCATTTATGACTAGGGACAAGCAGAGAAACAACCCCAGCAGAACAGATCAGGGATCCAGGGTAATGGGAGCCCCTAGCAGAGTTCTGGAGGACTTGGTGACACTGGCAGAGGGACTAGGGATGCTTGGAAAAGTCATTTGGAAGGGAAGTTAAATGAAGGCTGAGATTCATCTGAGAAGAGAATGGGAGTGTGTTCTAGATATGGCACAGCGACACTAATGCTTCAATCAAAGGGACTAGATGAACGGTTCTCCACCTGTGCGCCATGACCCCTTTGCGGGGAGCTTGATTGACTCTTTCACAGGGTCATATATCAGATATTCTGTGTATCAGATATTTACATTAAGATTCATAACAGTAGCAAAATTACAGTTATAAAGTAGCAGCGAAACAATTTTATGGTTGGGGGTCACCACAGCATAGGGAGCTGTGTTAAAGGGTCACAGAATTAGGAAGGTTGAGAACCACTGGACCAGGACAGTAAGGAAAGGAAGCAGCAGGAAATAGGGCTGGAGATGGGCGGGAAGGACAGGTGGGCGGGGTCATACAGGACCTCAGGAGCCTTGTGGAGCTGAGATTTCTCTGAAAGGTTTTCGTCTCCAGCTCTGTCCTCAAATGGTGCAGACTAGCCATAATGGTGCGTCTTTAGGTTAAAATGCAGACTTGCCCCTCGCATCCTATGCTATCTTGCCAAGTTACCCCCACCTATTTTTAAAATCATTTATACGGCTTTCAACTTACACATCTACTCATCCATCTAGGTAGAATATACGTGGTTTTTTAACCACCCTGGGCTTTAGTTCTCTATCTCTTTTATGTCTATAGAATGCTAAAGTCCTCCCTCTTTCTGAGAATCTCTTTTTAAAGTTGCTTGTGCCGTGAGACGCTGGTTCTAGGAGACGCTTTGAAAAAAGAACTGAGAGGGAATCTTAGGTCAAATGTATCTGCTTCTTGGAAAATCACAACCCACAGGAGACAGAAATATCTCGTGGAAAGAAATATACTTAACTGTTTATGTCACCGTTTCTCAGCTGTGTCTTATGTGGGTCTTGCTCCATCACTGTTCAGCTCTTGTGTTGTTCATTTGCTGTTGCTCGGTTTCTAATTGATCTTAATAATAAAAACCTAGAGTCAGATATTAGGGGGTGAGAGCTGAAAGGTCAGCGAAGCAGAGCAGCCAGGCGCTAGTTCTTCTACGAAATCCTCAGAACCAAGGGGACAAGATCCTGTCTCTACGAATAATGGGACTGAATGAAATTCACCTATCAATATCCCCAGACAGCAAGTCTGCTGAGAGACTCTTTGCCATTGTTGCCCTCATCCATAGTCTCCTTTTGGTTTGCTGTGCTATTCGTGTTCCCTACACCCTTGCCTTCCCTCCTTACCCTTAGTCGTTCTAACAGAAGGGTTCTCATGTCACTGGCTATTTCACTCCAAAGACAAAATTCCTTGTTCAGAGGTTCTCTTTATCCTGACCCAACATTTTAACTGTCGCAGTCTAACTGCCAAAGCCTTCACTTCACTTTTACCATCTGTTCATGAGTCTCTAAGTTCCCTCCCCAGGACCCAGTGGCCATATCTTTTTCTCCCTTGTGGATATTAAGTCTTCTGTTGTCAGAAAGTTCTTATCTTCCTTCTTTGGAGTTCAAAACCTACCTCTTCCAGAATCCATTTCTCTCCCTTTCCAAACTCGATTTTATGCCCTGAACACATCCATGCTTCTGTGATACTGAGCGTGATTGCTCTTCTTCATTGGCAATTTGGCTGGATTTAGAGTTACCTAGGAAATGCACCTCTAGACTCTGGGCTTATTTAACTGAGGAGGGAGTCCCATCCTGAATGAGGGTTGCATCATTCCATTGGCTGGGGTTCTAGACTAAATGAGAAGAAGGAGGCAAGCCGAGCAGCAGAATTCACCTGTACCTGCTTTCTGACCATGGATGCAATGCCACCCCACTTCTCTGTTGCCTTCCCTGCCACTGTATTCCTTCTTAAACTGAGCCAATATCAACCTTTCTTCCTTTACTTTCTTGCTGACAGGTCTCTGGTGTGGCAAATAGACAGACAGATCTATCAAGATAAAACTGGATGAAAATGTTGCCCAGCACACAGCAGGTGTTCCTTCAAAAGCACATCCTATGCAAATGATAAGTTCTAAATACTATGGGTTGTAGCAACAATAGTAAAAAAGGATGAACACGTGTTGTTAACAACAAGCTAAGCTGGAGTCCAAAGGGAGACAACAATCTGCTCCTATTATCTCACTAACAGGCACTGGCTGAAACATGGCGGTGTTAGACAAATCTTCCATAGTCACATATGAGGCTAAACAGGAATCAAATCTCACACCACTAAGTTCTTAATACACACTCGCATCTGCTTGCTATTCTCTAACAAACAGCCCTGTGGACAGGGGATCACTTATAATTACAAAGGAGTCTCCAGAAAAGACCCCTAGAACACAGGGCTGAAGTATTCTGAGGTAGTGAGCGGTGACAGAGACTTAACCCAAAGGGTAGATGGGATTTAGAAAGGTTAGAGTGGTAGGGTGGGGCAATACAAGCATTTAATTACGCAGAATCAAAAGAAGCACATATTGGGAAATGAAAGCATGTACAGCCTGCTTAGGAGTTAGGACATGCACAGACAGTGTGGCCAGCAGCCCTGCCCTCTCTATGCACCACAAACACTTCCTATTGTGCCGGTAAACGACCTTCCATTTCCTCTCCAAAATATTAGGACTTATTTTTAGTTAAATTAATTAATTTTTATTTTTTTTATATTTTGAGGTTGTAATTATATCACTTCCCCTCCCCTTTCCTCCCTAAAACTTTTTTATTGATTTTTATTGAGCTCTACACTTTTCTCTGCTCCCCTCCCCCTCCCTTCAACCCTCCCCCAAGGTTCCCATGCTCCCAATTTACTCAGGAGATATTGTCTTTTTCTACTTCCCATGTAGATTAGATCTATGTAAGTCTCTCTTAGTGTCCTCATTGTTGTCTGGGTTCTCTGGGATTGTGATCTGTGGGCTGGTTTTCTTTGCTTTATGTTTAAAAACCACTTATGAGTGAGTACATGTGATACTTGTCTTTCTGGGTCTGGGTTACCTCACTCAAAATGATGTTTTCTAGCTCCATCCATTTTCCTGCAAAATTCTGTTCCTCCTTGTTCTCTTTCAAATTCATGGTCTCTTTTCTCATTAATTGTTTTACACACACACACACACACACACACACTCTCTCTCTCTCTCTCTCTCTCTCTCCTAAATATGTAAGTACAACTTGGTCAGTCTGTACAATGTTACTTGCAAGTATGTTTTCAGGGTGAACAATTTGGTATTAGATAGCCAATTGGCATGCTATTCCCTGGGGAAGAGTATATCTCTGGCTCTCAGCATTCCTTAGTTGCCTGTGGTTTTTGTTTTCTTTTTGTATAGTTGAGGTCTCATGGGCTTTTCCCTACCTACTTTGGTATGTTTGTTATTGTCCTTGCTCAGCTCTTGTTTAGGCCATAATGTTGGTGAGATTTTATGGGTGTAGCTTCTGATGTTCCCAAGAGACACAGTCTCACAGCAAACTCCCTGTTCTGCTGACTTTTGCAATCTTTCAACTCTTTTCCTGCAATGATTGATCTCTATTATAGATGCATCCTTTGGACTGGGCTCTGTAACTCTGCAGTTTGATTGGTTGTGGTTTTCTGTAAAGGTCTCCATCTATTGCAAAGAGAGCTTTCCTTGTCAAAGGATGAAGACTACGTTTATCTGTGGACATAAGGACAAAAGCATAGAGTCTAGTTAGGAATTGTGCAGGTGTGGTAGTATGTCGATTGTAGATTCTTCTCCAAGATCCATGAGTTTATTAACTCTGGGTAATTGATAAGGTTTTCAGTACTAGGCACGAATTCCCTCTTGTTTTGATGGTATTAAGTCCAACTAAAGAGCTGCTGATTACCACCAAGGTGTGCACGCCACTACTGCACCCTTAGGCTTGTCCTGCCAGGCTACTCACTGTTGTCATTCATAGGCGCTGTCGCTGAGCAGGACTGTTGGTTGCCTCCCCCCTTTGGAAGCCTGACTGGCACATTCTGGAACCATGAGAGCTATAGTCCTCAGAGAGTGGGCATTCAGGTCACTTCCAGCTCAGGGTTCTCTGGCCACTGAGGCTGAAGTGCATGGCATCTCCAGCAACAGTGACTTACCTGCTACCTCAGTGTGGCAACCAAGGGCAACACCAAAAGCCTGTAACATTTTGAGAGTCTCTTGAATACCACTGACCAAGAGTGCTAGGACTTTAAGCCTCAAAAGAGTTCTGTAACCAAGGCCCTAATATCTTTTGTTTTCTTCTCCCTCTTTTCTTTCCCCTTTCTCTCATCCCTTCCCCTCTCCCTGTTTTTGCCCTTTTACCTCCCTCTCTTCCTTCTTTCCTTCTCTTCTTAATAGGATCTTTCGTATAATCCGATTGGCCTCAAATTCATGATCTTCCTACCTCTGCCTCCCAACACTGGTGTGTTCCATCACATCCAGAGAGATGGCCCTAATGCCTATTCTCTGCCGTGATGATGCCATGAAGAGACCCGCTGCCTTTGCTTTGTTTTGGGAAGAAGAGGATGCTTCCAGGACCCCACTTCTAGACCTGATCTCCGTGCTTTCTTTTCTTCCTTTCCATGCTCAGCTGAGAACCTTGAGATTATTCTGGGCCTTTCTGTTAGGCGGCCTTCTGAGGGGAAACTGGAGCATCTTCTGCTTTTGAAGTCAGCTGTTGGTGACGCCTTTTGGGGGGACCACCTGCTCCCAATTAAAACTTGATGACTAACTAACAATGGGAATGTCCAGGGAGGCAGAGCTCCACGGAGGTTAACTGTGCACTGGCACCCGAAGCGCTGCCTGCCGCATGTGTTGGCCGGCGCTTTTGGTCTCCATGACTGCAACAGTGCACAAATCCATTGGCACCAAGGAAGGCTATCAGTGATGTTGAATTTGTCAAGAAATAATGGCTTCCCATCAGCAGGGAAAGCCCAAGTCATTTATTGACATATATCAATGCCAGAGCAAACCCTTTATTTACAAAGTGGGAAATGTTGATCCTCTCTCACCCTCCAGACAAAGCCTCGGCTGTCTCAACTAAGTGACAATCAATGCAGCTGCTCTTCTGTTGCCTCAGTCTAGGGCAGGAGAGGAGCGGCTGCCACTGTGCCACATGTCATCCCTCCCCAATTGGCTCAGAGGTTACTTTCTTTTTATGAGTCATAAATCAGATGGCACAATGAGTGTCCATACCATAATAAATCAGTCCAACTGTCTGCGTAGTATCCACTTCAGTTGGAAAAGTCCCCACTCTCTATGTGCTAATAGGAGGGATGGCACTGGAATGACCGAGAGTTGGTATTCTAAAAATTTCAGAGGAGCCTTTCCTCGGTGGGGCTTTGGTACCCCAGCACTCTCTCTTCCTGCGCTGAGATCGGTGCGCACACCGGACACTGCACCTCTACACCCACCCCCACCCCCACCCCTCCTCCCTCAAGATAGCCCTTTCCTCGGTGGGGCTTCGG
>PVIU01029934.1:0-16755 GCA_004026605.1 Ondatra zibethicus | reverse complement strand
CCACAGGGATGTCCCCAGCTAGGTCCTTGGGCAGCAGAGGAGAGGGTGCCAGAACTATCATTGTCCCATAGTCACACTGATGAATATCTTGATCACATCCATAGAAATTTCGTCCAATGGATGGAGATAGAGACAGAGACCCACATTCACACCAGAGCAATGGATTGAGCTCCCAAGGTCCAGTCGAAGAGCAGAAGAACCTTCATCTAGCGAAGGATGGAGATAGAGACAGAGACCCACGTTTGAACACTGGAATGAGCTCCTATGGCCCAGTTGAAGAGCAGAAGAAGGGAGAAGATAAACACAGAAGTCAGAACCGCAAGGGATTAGTCCACCCATTGAGATGGTGTGCCCGATCTAGTGGGAGCTCACCAAGGCCAGCTGGACTGGGACTGAACGAGCATGTGATCGAAACAGACTCTCTGAATATGACTGACAATGGGGACTGACTGAGAAGCCAATGATAATGGCACTGGGATTTGATTCTACTGCATGTACCGGCTTTTTGGGATCCTAGTCAGTTTGGATTCACACCTTCCTAGGCCTGGATGGAGGCAAGAGGGCCTTGGGCTTCCCACAGGGCAGGGTAACCTGCCCTCTCTTAGGACTGGAGGGGAAAAGGGTAGGGGGAGTGGGGGAGCGGGAGGGAAATGGGAGGAGCGAAGGAGGTGGAAATTTTGAATGGTACTATTTATAATGCAATAATAAAAAATTAAATGTGAAAAAAAACAAAAAAAAACAAAAAAAAGAGTGGATAAGGTGTGGTGGGGGAAAATGGAGGGAATGGGAATTAATAAAAAATTAAATGTGAAAAAAAATTCAAATAACTTATTTTTTAATATGAATGAAATTATTTTGTATTTTAATCATATTCATTTACATATTTAAATTTATTTTTTCCTTAGACTATAATTCTGTTTCTTCCATCCCTTTCCTCTCTTTCCTCCAAATTCTCCAATGTCTCCCATGACACCTCCTCCCCAGTTGACACTATTTTTAGTATATAATATATATATGCTTAAATATATAAATACAACCTGTTAACTCTGTTGAGTCTTTCATGAAATTGTATTATTCATGGGTTGACCAGTTTGTATTTGATAGCCTACTATGAGGGCTTTTCATTGGGAGAGAATAATTCTCTTTCTTTCAGTAGTCATGGGTGATCTCCATTTCTTTGTCTAGGAGTAAGATGCTAAGATGTATCCTCCCTCTGTGTTAGAATGTCTATTGTTATTGCCATTGTCCAGGTCTTCTTTAAGTGGCCATATAGTTTACGTTATCATGACAGAATACCATAAAGAAATTCATACTCACAGAATTTGCAATTTCTCTTCAAAATTTCATAGTTAAAAAGTTATCAAACATATTAAATATAAGTTATGTATGATGTAGGAAGACAGCTAAGTATACCTATCTATCACTGAAGTAGTCTTAGGGATATAATAAAAATCATATCATCTCATTTCTATTAAATTAGTGTCTTGGTGACTGTTCACTAGAGACCCAAATATTTGGTGTTAGATGATAAAATTTCCAACTATATGATTGTATAATTACATATTACTACATAGTATAAATGCTATACTTTAAAATGTGTACATGTCTTTATTACAGAAGAACCAGGTAAGACATTATCTATCTCAAATTTTAATGAGTATTTCAGATTTCAGAAGAATGATACTTTAGTTTCTTCTAATAAAAAGATAAGAATACAATTTTTGAAAAAAAAATAATCTTTCTTCTTGCAGGTATCTCTTTGTTCTATCATTTTTGTATGGTATAATAATCTTCATTTTGCAAGAATATGTATTATGATGTACATTTATACTTAAAAGCTCCAAATCTTTACTCAGCAGTGTTATGTTTTTAATTCTGATATGTGGACAGAAAAAAATTAAAGAGGTTTATCTAGGATTCAGAAATAGTTTCTTAAGGCCCCTAAACGTGACAATGAAGTGCTGTATTGTTTAAAAATATCCACTCAATTTAAGGTGGAAATAGTTATAAACTGACTATGAGTCAATCACAGCTATCATGATAATAGACTAATCATGAAATTAGAAAAGGAAATAGCTTTATTTGTTGCCTACACAAAGTACTGAATTGTCTATGTAGATGTTTTGTGTCTGTTATAATGTATTTTTTCTATAGAGTAGTTGAAAATATTCTTTCTTCCAAGTTTGTTATAAGTGACAGATGCTGATATTTAAAAGAAAATTATATTTATATTTCCAGAATATATTAAAAAATAGAAATGAGGTACTATAATATTGAGATAAGGCATACTTCAGATCTTAATAGTATTTCTTATGATTAACAAAAACCAAAAAAGTTAAAAACAAAGCAAAGGGCTTTTAAATTCAAAGCTTTAGTACATTTGTAACATGTTCAAAATCAAATGAGTTAATTTTAAGACCTTTGTCAAAATCCCACTAGTTTCAGCAATACACAGAGACTTTTTAGAACCACTGATTCTCCATAGCCATACATCTGCTGAACAATGTTTCTGAGGATGAAAACCAGCATCTGGTGTGTACCAGAAATTCCATATGATTCAGGAGCATGATTAAAGTTAAAAAACACAGTAAGGTTAAAATCCACAGTACCTCATACAAGTAGTTATCTAAGTGTATGAACCATTACAAACTAATGTCAGACAAAGAATGTGTTTCCTTTAGGTGTCATGCTAGACCTCCATGAAGTTTTACCAAAGTTATTCAATCTCAGCACCCCCCAAATGTTAGCCTCTTGAGCTTAGTGGTGAAATGTAATGTAATATTTGGGCTTTAACACTACTGCTTTTATAAAATTTCATCTCCTTATTAAATAATTTTCATTCTAGGTCACAGAAAAAACAAAGGGTGTGCTTAGAAAGATCAACTACATGTGATTATGCCATAATTATGTAACATAAGGGCCGGCTTCTTGGGGTTTATGTCCTGCTCAGTTTCCACAGCCAGTAAGCCCCCAAAGAAAATCACACAGAGAGTCGACATTAGGTTATAAACTGATAGGCCCATTAGTTCAGACTTCGTATTTACTCTTATAACTTACATTAACCCATTCTTCTTATCTATGTTAGCCACATGGCTCTGTATCTTTTTTGGCAGGGCAGGTCACATCTTGCTTCTATGGTGTCTAGACAGGAATGCAGAGGAAGCTTCCTGCTCACAAGAATTCTCCTGTTATCATTGCCTGGCCTCTACTTCCTGTCTGGTTGTCCCACCAATAATTCCTGCCTGGCTACTGGCCGATCAGCATTTATTTAAAACATGATTAACAAATACAGACAATTCTCCTGCACCACTTCCCCCTCTTTTTTTTTAAAGAAAGGAAAATATCCATAGTCCATTTGGGGGAGGTATGTGGGCATAGTATTCCAAGCTACTTCCTGCTAGTTGGGGGTGCTGATAATCTTATGGGGACCTAAAGAAAATTTACAATTATGATCAAGTCCTGACTGGAGTATCCTGTGAGTCTTCATCATCTCAGACAGCAAGCATCATCTTTTATCTGTTCTGGATGTAGTGCTCAGACATCTGGGGCATCTGTTCCTACCGGAAATTTCTCAGGTGATCTTCCTTGATCAAACCTGATTTTTCTTAACTCAGAACGAATCTACAGTGGTGCGGGAGAATTGTCTGTATTCTGTCAATCATGTTTTAAAAAAATGCTGATTGGCCAGGCAGGAAGTATAAGTAGGACAACCAGACAGGAAGTAAAGGTGGGGCAATGAGAACAGAAGAATGCTGGGAAGGAGGAAGCCCATTCCTCCCCAGTCTTCCCCGGACCACAGAAGAAGCAGAATGTGACCTGCCCCACTGAAAAAGGTACTGAGCCATGTGGCTAACATATACTAAAATATGGGCTAATATAAGCTACAAGAGCTAATAAGAAGCCTGAGCTAATGGGCCAATCAGTTTATAACCTAATATAGACCTCTCTGTGTTATTTTCTTTGGAATTTACTGGCTGCGGAACTGGGCAGGACAGAAATCCCGACAAGCAGTCCCTCATGTTACAGAATGGCGCCAACGTGGACAACTGCATCCACATAAAACCAGAAAGCGTGGGAGGTACTTCTAGACAGAAAAGAATAAATAATGGTTTCTTGGTAGCAGCAATTTCTTGGATGTGCTCTGCTTGCTAGAGCAAGCACTCTCATTTAAGAGAGGTTTCCTGACTCAGCTTTAACTGCAAAACCCTGCAGCTCTTTTAAGAGCTCCTGCCACGAAACACTTAAAGGATGCTGATGAAAAGCTGACTGCATGCTTTTTGGTTCTCAGCTGTAGCAGGAAAAAAGCTGAACCATTTTAAAATGCTGGCTTTCTGGGCCATCCTGCCAGCACAATCTCTGACTCTTTCAGGCAGTAGGTCCAGCTACAGAGAGAGCATTTGAGTGTTTTGTTTGTGGGCACACTGTTGCAGCTTGCTTGCTGGCAAGGACCATGAAATGCCATAGAGTTGTGGCAATAAACATGGCTTCATCCAGTACCTCTGCCCTGAGGCTGGAAACTTTGGCTCCTGCAGTACCTCTGCCATGAGGCTAGGAAGCTAAGGAATGGGCTGAATTCAGCCATCAAATCCACAGCTTTAGTTCTACTCATATTGTTTAGCAAATTAAAGACTCATGTGGTCAGAAAAAGAGAGATATACAGTAAAGAGAGATTCAAAGACAAAAGAAAACCTCTAAATGGTTTACAGTATGTTAAAAATATATGCAGGCTTGAAGAAAAAAGATTAAAGTCCTTAAAATAAAAAAGAAAGAAAGAGAGTAATTGGGTGTGGTGGTACACACCTTTAATCCCAACACTTGAGAGACAGAGGTAGACTGACCTCTGTGACTTCAAGGTATGGAGCACACACCTTTAATCCCAATGCCTGGGAGGTAGAGAAAGACAGATCTCTGTCAAGGTGTGGTAGCCCACACTTTTAATCCCAGCCCTGGGGAGGAAGAGACAGGTGGATATCTATAGGCTCCAGGATACCCTGGCTTACAGAGGGAATTCCAGGACAAAGATACACAGAGAACCTGTCTCAAAAAGCCAACAGTTAAAAGTAAAAATAAAAGAAATGGAAATTAAAATAAAGCCACATAAAGATGAAAAATACACAGAGAATCTTGATACTGTATGTTATTCTGTTCTCTTTGAATTGTTTGAATGCTGAGGAAGGAGGAACAGGTGCTAAAAGATATTTGCTTATAAATGCTGCAGAATTAATCAAAGATAGGTATTTTGAAAATACCTTGACTTTAAAATTGAAGTCAAAATATATTTTACTTTGGAGAAGAGAATTTGCTTTTGTTTCCACAGGAAATGAGAGACCGTGGATTCATTCTGAGTTAAGAAAAATCAGGTTTGACCAAGGAAGACCACCTGAGAAATCTCCAGTATGAACAGATGACCCAGATGTCAGAGTTCTACATCCAGAACAGATTCAAGACTGCTGCCTGAGATGATCAAACTTCACAGGATACTCCAGTCAGGACTTGATCATAATTCTAAATTTTCTTTAGGTCCCCATAAGATTATCAGTGCTCCCAACCAGCCAGAAGTAGCCTGGAATACTTTGCCCACATTCCCAAAAAATGGACTATGGACATATACTAAAATAATGGGCTAATATAAGCTTCAAGAGCTAATAAGAAGCCTGATCTAATGGGCCAATCAGTTTATAACCTAATATAGACCTCTCCGTGTTATTTTCTTTGGGATTTAATGGTTGTGGGGACTGTGCAGGACAGGAACCCCGACGAGCAGCCCCTCATGTTACACCACAATCTCACATTTCCTGTGGAAACAAAAGCAAAACCTCTTCTCCAAAGTAACATATCTTTTGACTTCAATTTTGAAGTCAAGGTATTTTCAAAATACCTATCTTAGATTAGTTTAGCAGCATTCATAAGCAAATATCTTTTAGCAGCTGTTGCTCCTTTCTCAGTATTCAAACAATTCAAAGAGAGCATAATAACATACAGTATCAAGTTTCTCTGTGTATTTTTTCATCTTTATGTGGCTTTATTTTAAACTCTATTTCTTTTAATTTTAATTTTTGGCTTTTTGAGACAGGATTTCTGTGTGTCTTTGTCCTGGAACTCACACTGTAGTCCAGGCTGTCCTTGAACTCACAGAGCACAACTTGTCTCTGCCTCCCAAGTTCTGGGATTAAAGGTGTGTGCTACCACACCTTGAACTCACAGAGGTCCATCTACCTCTGTCTCCCATGTGTTGGGATTAAAGGTGTGTACCACCACACCCAGTACTCTCTTTCTTTCTTTTTTTTATTTTAAGGACTTTAAACTTTTACTCACAAGCCAGCATATATTTTTAACACACAGTAATCCATTAAGAGGTTTTTTTTTCTTTGAATCTCTCTTTACTGTATATCTCTCTTTTTCTGACTACATGAGTCTTTCATTTACCAAGCAATATGGGTAGGATTAAAGCTCTATCTTTGACAGCTGGATCCAACCCATTCTTTAGCTTTCTGCAATTCTAGCCTCATGGTGGAGGTACTGGCTGTAACCATGTTTATTGCACTCTATGGCATTTCAAGGTCCCTGCCAGAAAGCAAGCTGTACCAGTGTACTCACAAACCACACTCAAATGCTCCATAGTCGGACTGCCTGCCTGAAAGGGTCAGAGTTTTCACTGACAGTATGGCCTAGAAAGCTGGCATTTTAAAACAGCACAGCATTTTTCCTGCTACAGCTGAAGTGCAAATAGCATGCATTCATCTTTTCATCAACACCATTTAAGTGTTTTGTGGCAGGACCTTTTAAAGGACCTGGAAGATTTTACAGCTAAAGCTGAGTCAGGTAGTCTCTCTTAAATGAGCGCACTTACCACTAGCAAGCAGAGCAGATCTGAGAAATTGCTGCTACTAAGAAGCCATGCATTACTCTATTTTTTTCTTTCTGGAATTACTTTCCAAGTTCTCTCAAGCTTTAAGTGGATGCAGTTGTCCACGTGGGTGCCATTCTGTAACATGGATCCTGCTTGTTGGGGTTTATGTCCTGCCCAGTTCCCACAGCTGGTAAGCCCCCAAAGAAAATCACACAGAGAGTCTACATTAGGTTATAAACTGATTGGCCCATTAGCTCAGGCTTCATATTAGCTCTTATAACTGATATTAATATAGATATATTCTTATCTATCTTAGTCACATAGCTCAGTAACTTTTTCAGTGGGGCAGGTCAGATCTTGATTCTGCGGTGTTTGTACAGGACTGCAGAGGGAGCTTCCTGCTTCCCAGAATACTCCTCTTCTCATTGCACTTCCTCTACTTCCTGTCTGGTTGTCCTGGCTCTACTTCCTGCCTGGCTATTGTCCAATCAGTGTTAATTTAAAACATGATTGACAGAATACAGACAATTTTCCCATACCATAATTAATTCCCAGAGAGCAAGCATCTAGTTACTATTTGTCAGGCAAATCCAGATGATGCAAAATCAAAGATAATCTATTATCTATCTTTCCCTTTCATTTAATTTTCATTATCTAAAGAGAAATACTTATCATTAACATATGGGGGAATTAGCTCCATATTGATAATAAGTATAAAAATCCTGCATACAGGAATTTTGAAGTTCTGACAATTTATTATCTACATTAATATATTTACTATTCAATATATTGATCTATCATAGATTGGTAGTAAAATATATACCAAACTTGTATGCTTGTACAACACATATTTGTTCAATTTGTTTTTGTTTTTAAATATATATTGGTTTTCACATAATGCCAAGTAGGGTGGTTATTAAGTATATTTGAAATTAATCATCCAGATCATGTATAGAATAAGCCAGTCATGTAGAAACAAGTTTCACACATTTATACACATTGATGGTTCTTCCTATGGAAGAGCTGCATATGTTGGTAGTGGTGAAAAATAATGGTGGAGCATGCTCATGACTCCTTGTAAACAACTTAGAATAAAAACAGGAAAATTAAGAATTACCACATAATGCTTTAATTCATGTACCAATTATGGATGCCCATGAGCAATCTGCTATGGACATATTTTAGTATGATGACACTGAGGCAACCTTTGCTAAGGCAAGGTGAGAAAACCCTTGCACTGAAATATGGAAAAGACCCAACCCTGTATTACTTTGGGATCAAGGATATGTTTATACTTTTTTACAGGACGAAAATAAAGCTGGATGAGATGACTGCATATACTGAAGAGAAGTACCAACCCTGCTGACATTGCAGTCACTGATGACTCCATAGAAGTAGCAAGCAGAAAGAGGTTCCTGAACCTGTGACTGATTTCCTCATCTTACCACCATGCTGCAGGCCCAGGAAAGGGTTACCTGATCCATGGTGACAAGCTTAGGACATGTGTGGCTGGACTGCTGGCACTGTTCTGCACTGCACAATGCCAGGCTACATATGAACACTCAGGACCCTCACTATGACTGAGGACGATGCTGCTACCATAATCCTGACAAGAATTTGCGGTTTGACAAGTGAAAGAAGATCTTGGTGATGACTGCTGAATTCTAGTCTCTTGATGGACTTGCTACGCAAACTTGCACACCTAGTGAGTCCTGTTCACCTTGGAGCCAGGCAAGAAATGAAGACTGAAACTTTGATTGTTTTACTCTTTGGGACACAGAACACATTTTGATAGCATGGTATTCAATCTGCTGTTGAATATATAGGGCCTGAGAACTGAGACTTAAACTTTCCTTTCAGGGTCAAAAGGACTCATTATAAGTAGTTTGAAGCCCCTCTTCAAATATGAGGAGGGTAGCCTAAGGGTTTTTGCTGCTGCTTGGAGACTGAGACAATTACTTAAAAGCAGCATTATCATTGAACTTTCACCCATCAGAGAAACCTTTTCTTGTTTATTTTTTTTTTAGAATGGATTTAAGAGGATCGTGATTTGACAAAATTGTGTTATAGTATTAAAGATTTAGTTCACTATTAGATGTTAATGATTAGAAAAGGATTAGAACTTGTCTAATAAAAGTTTGACATTACCAGTTTATTCTTGATGACATGTTTGATAAAAAAATTTATAATTTTATACAGCTAAAAATTGTTAAGAAGTGCTCTAGACCAACTGAAAAGGGCATTCCCAACCCTGGTGATTCTCCTTTTCTTTAATTAGGAGACTATAGTCTTTAGAAACATGTTTAGTCAGAGAGAATTATCTAATTGCAAATGAACTCTCTTGAAAAGAATGGGCTCAGAGACACAGAGCCCAAAAGTATTTTTCTCCCTTAATCCTTTGTTTACAGAAGTTTGCAGTCACTGATGGGTTTGATTCTTTTTCCTTCCAAGCCTCTAAGACATAGGCTCATATGATTAAAATACAGATACCAAAGATGGGTAAGTCTTTGAAGCAGGAAAGTGTTGACATAAGACATATGAGACCTTCTGTCCTGTCGCAGAAGCATAGGCTTTATTAAAATTAATATAAAGAGAGGAATTGTGGAGGCCAATAAATCCCATTTCTACCTTGTCTGACCATCAGAGAGTTTGGAGATTGATAATCGTAGTAGCAAGTACCAACTCAGGATGTGATTGCTTGGTCCTTTTGAAATTAAGATATCTCCATGTTATCCTGACATGTGGTCAAGATATGCAAATGTACTTCTGCTCCTTCTTTTGTAACTATGAAGTTACCTGGGGAAGGGCAGTCTTCAGAATACATGACCTAGAGAAGTTTGCTACCTAGACTACAGGATGTTAATGATTTGCTGTCTCAGAGTGATAAGCAATTGACTGTGTGAGTTATCCTTTTATAATGTTAATAAAGTCTTTTGTTACCTTCTCCCCGCCCCATTTACATTGGGTATAAAAGCTGTGGAAAAATAAATGCAAAGATTCCAACATTTCACGATTTGAGTAACTAGAATGTCCTCCTGATACTTTCTATAGTTTCTGTCTTATTTTTTGTGTCTTCATATTCTTTACTTATATTTCTTCAATTACCACTCCCCTACCTTGGTAAGAAGTATTTTTGTCATGGCCAGTCCTCGACAGTAACCCAGATCCATAAAGACAAATATAGTATTTACTCACTCATAAGTGGATTTTAGACATGAAACAAAGAAGAACAGTTTATAGTTCACAACCCCAGAGAACCTAGACAACAAAAGACCTTAAGATAGACACACATGGAACTATATAGGAAGGAGTAAAACACAAGATAATGACCATGGGGTTCATAGGAGAGGGTAGAAGGAGAGACGGGAGGAGAGGAGGGGAGAGTATATACATGTATAGCTCGATAAAAACAATTAAAATAATAAAATAATTTAAAAAGAGAAAAAATAGAACAGAGAATTGTGCTTGCTATTTATCACTGGATGTTTTACATTGAGGAAATTGATATGACTGTACTGCAACTTCCCTGGCACTTATTCACTTTGTTCTTTTATGAGATAAAAGAAATATACAATAATCATGTACGTATATGTTCATATTTGTCTTAAATCGTTGATATATTAAAGAATACTCTATTAATTTTAACTATTTTAAATTAGGAATATTTCCTCATGAAGAATCCTTTCAAATGTTCTGTGCTTGCTCTGTGCTCCCAAATAGAAACTCCCTGTCTCATCCCCATCTCTGCTGCAAAACAACTGTGGCAGCCATCCCTTCACCTGTTCCCATCTATTACAGACCTCATAGATCTTCCTCCTCTATTCTCCCACAGCTTATGGTTTTGTCCAAAGTCCCAACACTAGCTGGCAATCCCTATTACCCAAAGGGTCCCTCTAGTCAGAGAAACATGTAGGCTGAAGGCAGATCTACATCTCTCCTCTGTTCCTCCAGATGTAATCATTTCCAGTCTCAGCACCAACACGTAGAAAAACTTCTGCAGTATCTGTGGCCCTATCTTCAACAGATAACAAAGATCTCTTCCAACACTTTTTCCCAAAAGTTATCCCAGTATGCCAGCCTCCAACACTGGTAGGCATTCACTGTGCACACATCAGCTGAAGGGACCAGGAAAACAACCAAGATAACTCCTTCAAATTCTCCATCCTTCAAAATCAATCTCCCAGTCTCATCACTACCTCTGAATCACAATACCTACTGCAGCCTTCCTTGTCTGACCACTCACATCTCCCATGGATTGCACAGAACTTCGCCTATTATATTCCTTCTTCCAACTTGTTGCTTTATCTCTGTCCCCAAGTCCAGTAAGCATTCCCTGCTAACCCAGGGGCCACTCCTCCAGGGAAGCAGATGGGCTACTTGTAGATATTACCTCTCCTTCTGATCCTCTAGGTCCAGTCAACCAGTCTCATTCCCTCTAAAATGACTTCTGTTCACTGTTTTTTCCAATTCTAAGGAGAAGAAATGAACATATCCTTGTTGACTCATATGTTTTCCTTCCATCATGTGAACCTCTTCAGACCCCTACACTATCCCTGTTTCTAACAGTCAGCTCCCAATACCCAGAGACATAATTTATCTGGAAAACCAAGCAGGCACAACTATCAGGTCCAAAGATAAGTTGATACCAGGTAGCAAATGCACAGCACACTCTCAGAAAATCTACATAAGAAACAGAAATCAGGGGTCAAAACCCCAGGTGACAAGGACGAACCAATAAATCAGCATCTAGAACTATAATAATCCCTATTCCAGATGCCTAGATGCCAGCATAAAGAGACAATAACAGCCAAGTTAATATGTTTCCACTATTACCCAGGTATCCTATCACATCAGCCCCTCAATATTAAAACATATCTAAAACACAATAAAAAATAACAAATCCAAATGTATGAAAATGATAGAGATCCTTAAAGAAGAAATGAATAATCTTTAAAGAAATGCAGGAAAACACAAACAAAATGATAGAGGAAATTTTAAAAAATTCCCTTAAATAAATACATAAATAAATAGTCATGGGAAAGAATTCCTGAGGATCCTTTTTCTCCCTCTGTTTCCTGAGATCGAATACTTCAGTTCCATCCCTTGCTCTATAGCAGTACAACTGTGGCAGCCTTTCCTGACGAACTGTTCCCATCTACTGTGAATAACACAGATCTTCCCCTTATGATCTCCTTCATCCAACTCATTGCTTTGACTCTGCTTCCAACCCCATCAAACTCCCTATGCTAACAAAATGTTCTGTCTAGTCAGGTCAAGAAGTAGGCCAACAACAAATCCTCACCTTTCTTTTTTCCCAGATCTAATCTCTCATTCTCATGGCCAGCTCTGTAGCAGAATACCTGCTGTGTAGTCTCCCTTTCCTTTGTGACCAGGCTCCAACTAAACACCAGCAAGTATTCCCTGCAAACACACAACTGTTCACAGACAGGAAATAGGCAGAATATTCTTTGCAAATACTGACAGGAAACAGAAAGGAAGGAATAAGCACCTACCTAATGAAGGCAAACCAAGAAATCAGCAATGAATATGTTTGAGCTACTGCCCTTGCTACACTTTTCATGAAAATCAGAAAATGGAAACAACCTAGCTGTTCCTCACTTGAAGAATGGATAAATATAAAGAATGGAGTATTACTCAGCTGTTAAAAATGGCATCATTTAAGCTATCAAAGATACCCAAGGAAACCAAGAAAAAGCAATCAAACAGGTAATGTAAACAGTTCAAGAATTGAAAAATGAAATGGAGGTAATGAAGAAAACACAAACAAAGGGAAGGCTGGATATAGAAAATCTGGGTAAACAAACAGGAACTACAGAGACAAGTAAAACAAACAGAATATAAGTGATAGACGAAAGAATCTCAGAAGCTAAAGATACTATAGAGGAAAAAACTCATTGATTAAAGAAAACAACACATTCTTAACACAAATATTCCAGGAAATCTGGGATACCATGAAAAGACCAAACCTAAGAATAATAGGGGTAGAAGAAGGAGAAGAATTACAGCTCAAAGGACCAGAAAATATAATCAACAAAATTATAGAAGAAAACTTTCCCAACCTAAAGATGGATATTCCTATGAAGGTACAAGAAGCATACAGAACACAAAATAGATTGAATCAAAAAAAACTTCCACTCGCCATATAATAATCAAAACACAAAACATACAGAATAAAGAAAGAATATTAAGAGCTGCAAAGGAAAAAGGACAAGTAACATATAAAGGGAAACCTATCAGAATTACACCTGACTTCTCAATGGAAACTATGAAAGCCAGAAGGTCTTAGATAGATGTACTGCAGACAGTAAGAGACCAAAGGTACAAGCCCAGACTACTATACCCAGCAAAGCTTTCTATCACCATCGATGGAGAAAACAAGATATTCCAGGACAAAAACATATTTAAACAATACGTAGCCACAAACCCAGCCTTACAGAAAATACCAGAAGGAAAAAAGCAAAGGAAACCAACAAACTGATAATAACACAGGCATCTGACAACCCTCCACCAGAAACTCAAAGAAGGGAATCACACAAACACTTCCAGCAAAAATAAATAACCAGAGTTAACAACCACTGGTCATTAATATCACTTAATATCAATGGACTCAATACACCTATAAAAAGACACAGGTTAAGAGAATGGATATGAAAACAGGATCCAATATTCTGCTGTTTACAAGAAACATACCTCAACTGCAAAGACAGGCACTTCCTCATACTAAAGGGTTGGGGAAAGGTTTTCCAATCAAATGGACCTAAGAAACAAGCAGGTTTGGCTATACTAATATCTAACAAAATTGATTTCAAACTAAAATCAATCAGAAGAGATGGAGAAGGACACTTTATATTCATAACAAGAACAATGCATTGGGACGAAGTCTCAGTCCTGAATATCTACACCCCTAATATAAAAGCACCCACATATGTAAAAGAAACATTACTAGATCTCAAAGCACACATCAAACCCCACACTCTAATAGTAGGAGATTTCAACACTCCTCTCTCACCAATGGACAGGTCAACCAGACAAAAAACTTAACAGAGAAATAAGAGAACTAACAGATGTAATGAACCAAATGGACTTAACAGACATATATAGAGCATTCCACCCAAACTGGAAAGAATATACCTTCTTCTCAGCATCTCATGGAACCTTCTCAAAAACTGAACACGTAATCAGTAACAAAGCAAACATCCACAGAAAAAAAATTGTAGTAACCACCTGTGTACTATCAGATCATAATGGAAAAAAGTTAGAATTCAACAACAATTCTACCCCCAGAAAGCCCACAAACAGTCAACTACTGAACCACCACTGGGTCAAGGAAGAAATAAAGAAAGAAATTACAATCATCCTTGAATTCAATGATAATAAAGACACAACATACCCAAACCTATGGGACATTATGAAAGCAGTGCTAAGAGGAAAGTTCATAGCACTAAGTGCCCACATAAAGAAAACGGAGAAAGCACACATTAGAGACTTAACAGCACAGCTGAAAGTGCTAGAAAAAAAAGAGGGAGACTCACGCAGGAGGAGTAGAAGACTGGAAATAATCAGACTGAGGGCTGAAATCAACAAAATAGACACAGAAAACAATCCAAAGAATCAACGAAACAAAGATCTGGTTCTTTGAGAAAATCAACAATATTGACAAACCCCTATCCATACTAATCAAATGGCAGAGAGAGAACACGCAAATTAACAAGATTAGAAATGAAAAGGGGGAAATAACCACAGACACAAAGGAAATTCAGAGAATCATTAGATCTTACTACAAAAGCCTATATGCCACAAAATTGGAAAATGAAAAAGAAATGGACATTTTTTAAAATAAATACAATGTACCAAAATTAAAACAAGACCAGGTGAACAACTTAAATAGACCTATAAGTCAAGAGGAAATAGAACCTGTCATCAAAACCTTGCTACCAAAAAAAGCCCAGGACCAGATGGTTTTAATGCAGAATTCTACCAGAACTTCCAAGAAGAGCTAATACCTATACTCCTTAATGTGTTACACAAAATAGAAACAGAAGGGTCATTACCAAACTCTTTTTATGAAGCTACAGTTACCCTGATACAAAAAACACACAAAGACTCAACCAAGAAAGAGAATAACAGACCATTCTCACTCATGAACATTGACGCAAAAATTCTCTAAAAATACTGGCAAACTGAATCCAAGAACACATCAAAAAATTATCCATTATGATCAAGTAGGCTTCATCCCAGAGATGCAGGGCTGGTTCAACATAGAAAAATCATTCAATGAAATCCATCATATAAATAAACTGAAAGAAAAAAAAGCATATGATCATTTCATTAGGTGCTGAAAAAGTATTTGACAAAATTCAGTATCCCTTTATGATAAAGTTCTTGGAGAGATTAGGGATAAAAGGATCATATCTAAATATAATAAAGGCAATATACAGCAAGCCAAAAGCTAACATCAACTTAAATGGTGAGAACCTCAAAGTGATTCCACTAAAATCAGGAACAAGACAAGGCTGTCCACTCTGTCCATATCTCTTCAATATTCTGCTTGAAGTTCTAGCAATAGCAATAAGACAACATAAGGAGATCAAGAGGATTCGAACTGGAAATGAAGAAGTCAAACATTCGTTAATTGCAGATGATATGATACTGTACATAAGCGACCCCAACAACTCTACCAAAGAATTGCTAAAGCTGATAAACACCTTCAGTAATGTGGCAGGATCCAAGGTCAACTCCAAAAAGTCAGTAGCCCTCCTATACACAAAGAATAAAGAAACACAGAGGGAAATCAGAGAAAAATCACCTTTCATGATAGCCACAAATAGCATAAAGTATCTTGGGTTAACTCTAACCAAGGAAGTGAAAGATCTATTTGACAAGAACTTTAAGTAGTTGAAGAAAGAAATTGAAGAGGATACCAGAAAATGGAAGGAACTCCCATGCTCTTGGATTGGTAGGATCAACATAGTAAAAATTGCAATTCTACCAAAAGCAATCTATAGATTCAATGCAATCCCCATCAAAATCCCAACAAAATTATTCACAGAACATGAAAGAACAATAATCAACTTTATATGGAAAAAAAAAAAAACCCAGGATAGCCAAAACAATCTTATACAATAAAAGTACTTCTGGAGGCATTACCATCCCTTACTTCTAACTCTATTACAGAGCTACAGGAATGAAAACAGCTTGGTTTTGGCATTAAAAAAATAAGATGTTCACCAATGGAATCAAATCGAAGACCCGGATATTAATCCACAAACCTATGAACACCCCATATTTGAAAAAGAAGCTAAAATTATGCAATGGAAGAAAGAAAGCATCTTTAACAAATGGTGCTGGCATAACTGGATGTCAACCTGTAGAGGAATGAAAATAGATCCATATCTATCACCATATACAAAACTCAAGTCCAAAAGGATTAAAGACCTCAATATAAATCTGACCACACTGAACCTGATAGAAGAGAAAGTGGGAAGTAGCTTGCAATACATAGGAACAGGAGACTACTTCCTATGTATAACCCCAATGGCAGAGACAATAAGAGCAACAATGAATAAATGGGACCTTCTCAAACTGAGAAGCTTCTGTAAATCAAAGGACACAGTCATTAAGACAAAAAAGCATCCTACTGAATGGGAGAAGATCTTCACCAACCCCACATCAGACAAAGGTCTGATCTTCAAAATATACAAAGAACTCAAGAAACTAGACATTAAACTTCTAAATAACCCAATTAAAAATGGGGTAATGATCTGAACAGAGAATTCTCAACAGAAGAAGTTCAAATGGCCAACAGATTCTTAAGGTCATTTTCAACTTCCTTAGCGATCAGGGAAATGCAAATCAAAACAACTTTGAGATACCATCTTACACCT
>PVIU01029933.1:0-16778 GCA_004026605.1 Ondatra zibethicus | reverse complement strand
AAAGTCCATATACTAGCTCATATTATTTCTCCTTGGGGACTTCCTAAAAACTTCTGCCTTTAGATTCCCTGATGACTCCACCACACAGCTGCTCACAATGCTTCCTAGATGATGTTCTCCCCTGCAGCTGATGCTCCCAGATATCTCTCAGGGGTGGGAAGAGGAAGAATGAGCGCTTCCCTCAGTCCACTCTCCAATGTTAAAGCACTTAACCAATCCAAACACAGAGAAGCAGTAATGATGCCAACAAGAGGCAAGGAAAGTACTTACCCAAATCAGAACGATTAACCCTAAAGTCAGGGTCTTGTAGCTCTTGAATTGTCCCATGGATAGAGCTGCACGGTCTAGACTCTTGTGGAACTCTAAGTACGAATCCAGGTCTCTCGACAGCATCAGAGGTTTAAGAGGCCCTCCCATCGTAAAGGAGCTGATTCACTGTGTTCAGTTCCAATTTCCGTGAACCCTCTCACCTTGTGTATATTATTACATGAGGGACACGGAAATAACCGCAGCAATGGCCATAAGTGGGGAGGTCAGGCTGGCTTCATAACCTAGGTGCTGAAGTAGAATTCAGGTGAAAAGACAGGATTTTTTAAATTTACATATGTACTTCTATGTGGTAAGACTCCTGGCTTCCAGTGAGTGAGTGGGAATGTGTGCCCAAATGATTGTTTGTTGGGGAGTCCTTGGACTCAAGCTGCCCTGTGGCCCTTATCAGTGCCTCGTCAGGCACAGCATGCAATGCAGCAACACCCGGATCTCTTCCGTCTTGCTGCTAATGCTAATATGATATTGCAAACGAGGCCAAATGAGACAAAATCTACCCATACGGAGTACGGACCTGTTAGCTTATCCTATGCTTTGCTCTTGGGACATGCTCCTCATGTTAATGTCTCTACGCTGGGTCAATCCTATGAAGTTAATTGTTTTGCTTGTAAAATTACCAACTGTATATTTCCTTCTGAGCCGAGATATTTTTCTGTTATGATGATTGTAAAACGCCCCTCTTTTGTAATGTTACCTATGGATTTGCAAAATGATCCATGGAATGAAAATTCTGCTTTGCAAACATTGAAGAATTTGCATGAGCTAATTAGGCCAAGGAGATTGTTACAGCATTAATTCTAGGAATATCTGCTCTCATAGCTCTAATCACTACTTTTGCTGTGGCCACCACTGCTTTAGTTCAGGAGATTCATACAGCACATTTCGTTAATGATTTAAATAAGAATATTACTTTTGCCTTATCAGAACAGGCTATTATAGATAAAAAGCTAGACGCAAAAGTTAATGTGTTAGAGGAAGTGATTGTAGCTTTGAGCCAAGATTTAGCTAATCTGCAGAAAAGGATGGAAACTAATTGTCACATGGCCTCTAAGTCTATTTGTGTTACTCGTTTACCTTATAATCAATATGAACCTTGGGAAAAAAAATTATGTCACATCTGCAAGGAGTTTAGAAGGATACAGATATTACTCATGATCTAGACAGTCTTCAGAAAGACATTTCTGCCTTGAGTCGTGCTCATTGGCACACAGGTTCCCTTGATGTACTGGCAAGAGATCTGGAGAATGACATTAAATCGTTGAATCCTTTGGATTGGACGCAATACATTATCTTCATTGCTGTTCTTGGCCTACTTGTATTAGCTGTAGTTCTCCTTTTTCCTTGCCTTTTCAGACTCTTATCCAGCTCCATCTCTGCGGTGCAGCAAGATATCTTCGAATATCGTCTTAAAAACAAAAAAACCGGGAACTGCCACACCCACAGCGGTATCGCCTGTGTGACAACGATGCCTCTGGTTCCGGGGACACAGGATGGGGGGTTCATGCCGTTCATGGATAGGCCTCTGGCGGTTCCTTGACATTTAGTTCAGGTCATGAACTCGAATGGAGGATCGTGTTCTCACCGCTGTCATAGATGGTTAGCTGCCTCTACTATTCTTTCCTGTTTCCTGATAATGTTCTTTGCTGTACTTGGCCAAATGCATAATCTTACCAGAGAACCCCTTGATGTTCTTGGGAATGATAATTCTAATAATGATACTAAAACAGTGCTCGAGATGGCACCAGTGGTTCAAGCCCTTGTGCAAATTCTGGATGAAAAGCAAAAAGGAGATCAGTGAGGGGGTATTACGGATGAGTTACAGCAGTGGGAACTTTTCCTAGAAAAGAATAAAGAAACCAGGAAAAAATCCCTTGCAAGATTGCCTCCCCTGAATCAATAGGGGAGAAAGAATAAAAGTATTAAATCAACTTAAGAATGCCTCTGCTAGATGTGACAAAGACTTTGGTCGTTCTCCAGATTATAGGTATAATAAATTTCTTGAAGCAACAGGACATCACGGTCTAGGTTAAAGAATAGCTTAGTCTTGCAGCCAACAGAAGGAGGGAGTTGATATCAACAATAGCAGCGATAGACATAATTCTTTAGAAGCAGATGGCGTGACCACAAACATAGCAACAAATATGTTAATTTCTCTTTTGCCTGAAGCTGTTTCTCTTTGATTCATGTATATAAACCCTGGACTGTAAAAGTAAAATTGCAGCAGATTCAAAACACTTATACTAGCAAATCTTTGAAGACTTTGGCAATTTATGAAATTTTGGTCATGTTACTAAATCCCTTACTATCCACAAGATGAAGCTATGTGAAACAATACCTTGAAATACTTAATTGGCAAATTTTAAAAAATAGTAAGTGGTTCTATACACCTACCCAAATCCCCACATACTATGCTACATTCAGTTCTGCTAACTTTCAGTCTTCACTTTGAAAGATCATGCTTTTTCTGCTTCCCCAAAGTCAGACACAGCCTAACGTATATGTTAAAGAAAACAAAAACAAAAACAAAACAAAACAAAACAAAAAAACCTCTAGAAACAAATCAATGGAAAGGGCCTGATATTCCTCTAATATCAAGGTGAGATCAACTTATGTCTTTCCAGAAAATGAACAAGGTCTAAAAATGGCTCCCACTCTCATGCTTCTGACCAGGACAGCCTCCCAGAGAGCACTGGCTCAATGAAATATCTGAAGGCAGACAACAAACCTACTAAGAGGGATGTCCCAAGGAGAAGAGTAAGCTAAGAACTTGGGGAGACATCAATACTTACCTAGCCCCACATGGTCCTGCAGAACCTGAACAGCTAGTGAAACAGCCTGCTCTTCCAGGACATGGCCAGCACCACAGCTTTTCAGATCCCCATCCCCAACAATGATGCCTCAGTGCAAACAGGAAGCAGTAGTATAGAAGATTTCACCACCCCTTATCTTTATTGGTTATCAATAAAAAGGCTTGGATGTAAGTTTCAAACAGACAAATGGCTGAGGTGTCTACTTCATAAAGATATATGAAAAAGAATCCCACCTTTTGGTGGGCCCTGCCAAGGTACCCCAGACCTTGAGCAACAGAATTAGTGCAAGAGGTTTATTGGGGGAGGGAGGAAGCTGGGAGTGAAAGGCCATGTTGGGATGGGGACATGAGAGAGTCAGGCAGACAGACAGAGAGACAAGAGGAAGAAGAGAGGCAAGAGAAGAGAAGAGAAGAGGCAAGAAAGGAAAGAGGAGCCAAGAGTGGAAAAAAGAGGCAAAAGAGCAAGCTGTGCCTGGCAGGTACTTTTAAGGAGTGCACATGTCGCATAGTTGACATGGAAAGGCACCTGGGTCCTGGCTCACCTGCTTTGGAGGCAGAAGCAGGCTGCTGCAGTGGAAACTAACATACTTAACATACCAAAGTGAACCTGGCCTCCAGGTTCTCTCTGTATCCCTCAGTCCCTACCTGTTACATGACCCTCCTAGCTGGCATATCTTATCCCCTACCCTAAACTTCCCCAAATCAACAAATCCTTCTCAGCTCACTGTTACCAGAGAGATGAGGTTGGTTCCTAAGACCCCACAGCGAACTGAGAGGGAGAAGGATGGGAGTTTGGGGGCCTCCATCTGGACTTGCACCCACACCACGGGGCTCCCTGAGGAACGAAGACAGGAAGGTCAGTGGCTGTGTCCCTACACTGTCTCCTCCCCCATGCTCTGCATTTCTCTGGCTTCTCCACTCACCTTTAGAGTCACAGAGGGTCAGCAGCGATGAGAATAGGACCAGGGCCTGGACCTGGGCCACATCTGTTTCAGGGATGGCCTGTTTGTTCCTGTTCCCACGGCAGACAGTTTTTACTTTCACATTATCAGCAGTTAGAGAAGAGGCTTCCCACAACCTAGCCCTTTTTCATTTCCTTTTTGAACAGCCTAGTGGTAGTCAACTCAGGGTCAGAGGTTTCCCCACTTAAAGTTACAGTGCCAGGCTTTGTCTGCCACTTCCTGGACCTGCAATGGTAGGGAAAGCTGCAGGGGTTACTGCCATCAGTCAGCTCTTTGCCTCAGGCATAGGAGGATGCATGGCTGCTCCTGAGGCATCCAGCCTTACCCAGGGAAGGGGCAGGGAATGGAGCTACTGGAGAATGCAAGATCTTACATTCAGGAAAACCACTAGAGAGTCATCCAGGAGCCAGGCTGAATGACCCAGCACACTCTCCTTATTACATGCTGAAAAGTTTTTACGTCCCAATAAACGTCTCGGCAGACACAATAATCCAAATCAAACCAAATTAGAGAAAGCCCAGGTATAATGGATGCCAACGCTCCAAGGTGGCCTTCCAGGCCCTACAGGGATGGAGACGGGAAGGAAGAACCATGCGCTCAGTCTCTGGGGGAACAGTTTAAATAGCCAATGGGAGTGGTCTTGACCTTCTCTGGGGAGGGGTCACCATTTGGTGGGCTTTTTTGAGGGTGGAGTCTGGCTGTGGCAACTCTCAGGGGAGGGGGCTTGGGGTGGAACTTTCCACTCAAACATTCAAGACTCCTTGGATATATGGGTGTCAGGACTGGGGTGAAGCCTTAACCCAAACACATACTAGCAGTCCCTAGTTTGAGTCTGCAGCCCACTGTCCCTCCCCAGCTCCTATTCCATGTCCACCCGGAAATCCAAAGGGAGACTTCACTTTCCCCTTGTAGACCTCTGCTTGTTGGCAGCCGACTTCGAGCTGCTTAGACCTGAAGCATGGTCACCTGAGGCTTTTTGTTCATCTCCTCCATCCTGCTGACTCCCATTCTAATCAGCTGACTTCCCTCAGCCGTCCTTACCACCATCTACCCATTTATGTCCTCATCTGCTGGGAAGAGTGAAGTGACAAGTTGGCTGGCTTGTCACCCCATGTCGCCCTTGGCTTCACTGAAGCAGCCTAGGTAACCCAGACAACACACAGGTCACTCCTTCACTCGCCCACCCCTATTTCACTTGGAGCTAAAGCTTGACACCTCTCTGACATGTTCCGCCTCCCTTCTTGCCTCTCCCCACCCCCTATGTGGTAGCATGCTGTGTGCTGAAGTTGGAGGTCCAAGGACAAATTGGCCTTTGCTTATGAATTCTGTCACAGAGGCAGTGAGTGGCCCCACAAAATTGTTTTTCTTTCATTAAGTGTTGTTTCAAATCACTGTACTGTACAAGGTCATTTACAGAATGCCACAAACTGGCCAGGGTGCCTCGGTGCAGGGGGTGACAGGTGACCCTATTCAAGGTTCAGAACATTGTGTACCGAGAACCTGAATCCCAGGTCTGCCCCAGAGCGCAGCTTAGTATCTGAGTACTGTCTTGCCACTTCACCCTTGCCTCTCCAAGCATAAAAACCAGCCCTCATAGATGCCAACCAGAGTGGCCTCTAGGCCATTGCCCCTACAGTTCCAGCCTGGCCAGCATTCTCTCCATCCTTTGATCTAAGGCCCAGAGGACAGTTTTGACAGAGGCCTGCTGTCATCAGTGAATGCGATAAAGCTGACTTACCTCAGAGAGGCCAAGCCATGTAGGCCACAGGACCTTTGAAAGTTCTCATAATAAAGTTAGAAAAGTTTTGAAAGTTCCCAGCACCTTCCATTGACCGTCTGCAAGGCTAATTAGATAATTAACTGGTTGGAACTTCAGAAACTATCAAGCGTTCAGAATGTTTTAATGCCGTCTTCAGTCATCTTATTAGCTGTTAGGTTTCAGACCTGGGGCAAATGGCTGAGATGTCTGTCCATTAACTATCAAAGTGGACCTGACCACTAGGTTCTCCCTGTAACCCTGTCCCTATCTATCACAGGGCCTTCCTGGCTAGCTTACCCCACCCCTACCCTAAATTCTAGCCCAGGGGCTGGGCTGCCCTTCCCCAAGTTTCCTTTCCTTATATAATCCAACAATTTTGTCTATCTAGTCCTTTAACTCTACTCTTTTTTGGGCTTCCTAGCTGCTGCACCTGGTTCCCCTCTTCCCTTTCTCCCTTCTCCTCCCCCCTCCTCACATGACTCAGGACCATATCTACTCAGGACTTTTCCGTGTGTTCCTGCCTCTGGGTATGCTCTCACATATCTTCTTTAAAGTTTCTCCTCCACCACTAAAAAATAGGAAAGAAATACACAAAATCTCTCAAGTGACCATCATGGTTAAGATGGCGTTCTCTTTCCTTGATACTTTGTTAGCTATTCTTATCGTTCTCTTATGCTTGCCTATATTAATTAGGCTAGCACTGGTAATACATTCAATCTTGGCCTCTATTACAGCCATTATTTCTTCTTCAAGAGTTAGAAGGGAGGGGATGTTGGGAGCACAAAAGTCCTTGTGCTCACAAATAAGCACCAGGGAAACCAGGAACATTAGACACCCATGATTGTCTCTTTAATGGAAGAGAAGTGTGATGTAGGATTACCCTCTGTATTCTGTGAATACCATTGGTTATATTAAAGAAACTTGCTTGGCCTGATAGGGTAGGACAGAGATAGTTGGGGAAAACTAAACTGAATGCTGGGAGAAAGGAGGCAGAGTGAGGGAGAAGCCACGGAGCTGCCTGCCACCAGAGACATATATGCCAGAACCTTGCCAGTAGGCCACGAGCCTTGTGGTAAAATATAAAATAATGGAAATGGGTTAAATTAAGATATAAAAGCTAGCCAATAAGAAGTTAGAGCTAATAGGTCAAGCAGTGATTTAATTAATACAGTTTCTGTGTGGTTATTTTGGGAGTCTGGGCAGTCAGGGAATGAACAAGCGGCCTCTTAATTACCAATTAACACACCAATGTGGCCAACTAAATTCACATAAAACCTGAAAAAGCTTAAAAACTAATTTTAGACACACACAAAAAAAGAGTTAAGCATGGCTTCTTGGTAGTCAGCATTTTGTTGGTGGCGTGCCACTGCTGCTTTAAGAGAGGTTTTCATGATTCAGTGGTAGCAGAAAAAAACCACGCTGTTTTGAAATAGTGGCTTTCTGGGCTGTGCCACTGGCATGAACACTGGCTCTTTCAGGAGACTGAGCATTTAAATGGGGTTTGTGAGCAGAGTGCTGCAACTTGCTTAATGGCAACATAGACTCACTGTGTGCCTAAAAATGGGGCTGTGAGTATGGCTCATGCGAAACAGACCTCGGTGGAGCCAAAAGACAAAACAGCCTTAGTTGATGCTTAGCATTTTAAAAAGTACTCCTGGACAGAAAAGAATTTCAGATATACAATAGGACAGATTCAGACATAAAAGAACTCTAAACGAGTCACGTTGTGTTTAAAAAAATGTACGTAGGCTTGGGAGAGAGAAAAAAAGAGTATGGAGAGTTAGAAAAAGAAATAAAATATTATAAAAAAATAAAGCAAAGTCTTTAAAGAGACAGAGTACAGTCACAGATTAAAGGAGAAAAGATAATAAAATATTAAAAAGTAATAGAATAAAAACAAATAAGCTATGTAATGATGGAATATACACAGAATCTGGACTATGTATATTATTGTGTTTTGTTTTCTTTGAATTTTTTGACTGTGAAGGAGCTAAGTAGCCAACACATATACTTTAAAGGTATCTTCATTTTGAGTCTAAGGATTTGTTGCTTTGGAAAAGAGGTTCTTCTTTTGTTTCCACAAAGGATGAGAACCTGTGGAATCCATCCAGACTAATGTGGCTTGATGGACCAAGACTCCCTGAAAGGTTGCTGTGAACACCCCCCAAAAAATTACTTTGCCCAACAAAAAGCAGGGAGCAGTTTGGAGATAACTACACCCAAATTTCCAAATATTGTTTATAAATGTTTGTTTACATTTAAAGGGGGATATACTATAGAGATTTGCATTGGTATGGATCTTAGTTTATTGATACAAATTTCTGCTCTTTATTAAGGTATTGTGTTTGTACAGTTCATTTAAAAACATAATGTATAATTAAGAAATATAGGTTAATAAAGAGTCATCTATAATAGTTAAACTTGTAGTCATGTTAGTTAGATTTTCTAGATATATAAAGATGTATTTCAGTTAGGTATTCTTCAAATCTTTCAGAGACCTTCAGAATATGGTATTTAAAATGTTTTAAGAAGTTAGGACTTTTCATGACATGAGACACATCTGCTCCTGGCAGCACCAATTACTTCAAGAGGAAGATGGGCATTGAAGAGGCTCCTTATGGAGTTTGCTAGCCATTTGGGCAAGGAACTGTTCTTGCCTGGACTGCTTGATATTATGCTGTGTGAACTGGACATTCAGGACCCACAGAGAGATGACTGCTAAACTTGCCTAAAGGTGAGATGATCCTTCGGGGTTCCTGCGTCATGAAAGAGTCTGCTAGACATTCTGCAGGATACAGAAGAAAGTGACTGGAAAACTGCCAATATAGGCAGAACTGTCTTTGAAATTTCCTGCTTCATGGAAAAGTCTGCTGGATACTATGGGCTCATAGGCTGAAGATGGATGCCCCAGTGCTATGGAAGAATTTTGGGTGACTGTCCAGGCAGCAAGATGTCTCTGTCATTTCTAGAGTTTTGGAAGTTGCTTAAAATGCACTTCCTATTTACTTAGGTAATATTATATCCTTCTAGAGTCTTTGATGGAGTTGAAGAATTTATAGTTATAGTTTTCTTTAGTTATTTTAAAAGATAAAGTAGATATAAATATTTAAATATAATTCTTGTTTGGTATCTGTCTTGTTATATGTAATTTTACTATGTTAAATTTAAAACCTTCCTTTTTTTATTTTAACAGAAAAGGGGAGGTGATGTGGGATTCCCCTCTGTATGCTGTGAATACCATTGGTTAATAAAGAAACTGGCTTGGCCTGATAGGGTAGAGTAGAGCTAGACAGGGAAAACTAAACTAAATGCTGCAAGAAGGAAGGCAGAGTCAGGGGAGAAGCCATGGAGCTGCCAGAGACAGACATGGTGAAACCTTGCCGGTAGACCACAAGCCTCGTGGTAAAATATAAAATAATGGAGATGGGTTAATTCTAGATGTAAGAGCTAGCTAGCAATACGCTTGAGTAATTGGCCAAGCAGTGATTTAATTAATACAGTTTCTGTGTGGTTATTTCGGGAGTCTGGGCAGCAGGGAAACAAACAAGCAGCCTCCCTACAACAGATGCGTAACCTGTTTCCCTGCTCAGAAGGTTGGGAATGGAGGTGGCTAATATCCGAGGTGATCCTTGTGCTATCTGTATGACTGAGACCACACCAGATCCTCCCCTAAACCCTTAACATAACACGTGTACCTTATCTAAAGAGCCCATCCTCATGGAAAACATGACATGTACTTTGAAAAAAGTTTTGATGTAATTCTGCATCTTTGTGTACACAGGGAGCTTTTTCCCAAATTGTACAGCACTTCAAAATGCCTAAAATCAACTGCCTGGTGTCAGGCTGTGGAAGTTCAAAGCCACACAGGCAACTGAGTCATGTTGAACTGGACTTCTTATTTGCTTCACCTGCAGAGTTACTCTAAGGACTCTGGTGTCTGCAGAGACCCCTACAGAGTGTCCCGCAACACCTGCTCAGAGAGTAAAAGGGAGACCTTGATTTTACAACATTTCTCCATGGGGGCTCTAGCATAATACCTGCTCTAGCCATAAGAGGGGTCCATAGGCAGGAAGTATGTCAGGATGTGTGCTCACCTCTGATTGGATGAGTAAGTCAGAATGTGTGCTCACCTCCAGTTGGGGGAAGGTGTGAAGTACATAGTTGTGTGGGTTTTGCCTTTATAAGCACCCAACTAAAGTAATTTGAGGCCATTCTGTGGAGATCCCAGGTATGGACCTGGCCGGTGTCCATCCTTCTGGCCAATATTTAATAAAGCTTGCTTCAAAATTGGCTTTAAAATTGGTAGTGGTCTTATTCTCTCTCAGTGGGATTAACACTGGGGGAGGGTACAAGTACTTGCCAGTTTTTATAGACCCTTTCCAGTTGGGTAGAAGGCAGGGGGTCTTGGCCTGAAAAGAGAGTCACAGAAGAGTCTTCCTTGTGCCCCAAGGATTGTGGTATCAGTTGGGTAGATTCTGAGAAACGTTTTGCTCAGCTCTGGATATAAGGTGTCACAAGTTTATCCACTGCCCTATACTGGAGCCTATACAGGGGGAATAAAAATGGTATGGGTTGATGGAAAAACAATGAGACACCAGGATATTCCTTTCTGGGAGTATTTGAAAAGAACAGACCCTATTATAAAACTAAGAAACTGAGTCAGGCAGTGGTGGCGCACTCCTTTAATCCCAGCACTGGGGAGGCAGAGGCAGGTGGGTCCCTGTGAGCTCAAGGCCAGCCTGGTCTATTAGAGCTAGTTCCAGGACAGGCTCCAAAGCCACAGAGAAACCTTGTCTCAAGCCCCCCCAAAACCCTAAAGAACTGAAAAATATTATAAGCAGCCAGTTAAATGCTTATTATGACATATTTTGTAAAACTTTCATTTTAGAAGATATCAAATTGTTCTACAGGTAACTTGGTTAAGGTAAAAATATTTTCAGATTTTCTAACAAGTTGTAACTGCATGAACAGCCAGCCTAGAAACGGGCTGTAAAAATACAAGTCTACGCTTTGCAGACCCTGAAAAACTCGTGATTTCCTGATTTGACAGATGCTGTCCCAAGGCGTTGTTTCAGATAAGACTGTCTGTTTTGTACTTTGCATTTTCACCTTGAACATTTAATGGGGAAGTGAGAAAGAGATCTGGGGCTCTGAAACTTGCCAAATGACTCATATAGTCATTATGCTAGATAAATAAAAAGTCTCTCTGGTTGAGAGATGCAGCTGCCGAACCCTCAGATAACACTCCACACCTCCTCTTTGGCACCTGAACACGGCTGAAGCTGGACTTTGGCAATGTACTGATGGTTTACTAAATATGTTTCTGCTGATGATTTATATAATGGGAAAATATGTTTTAATAAGGACCTTGGACTACAAGGAAAAGAGACAAAGACATAAATCAGATAACTGGTATGAATCTCTATTCTTTTGTTCCCACTGGCTAACCACTCTGCTGTTAGCACTGGCTGGTTCTATAATTCTCATTCTGATGAAATTAACAGTGGGAATCTTGCTTCTTAAATTCTATGGCCAATTATGAAAAACAAAGAATTAATTAAGTCTAATTAATGGCTCTTAGGACCAACTACACTTTAGAGCAGTGTGAGTCCACTCACTAATGTGAGTGGGGAATGTAACAGGCCTCCAGATCTCTGTAGGCTCCCAGAATTTATTACAACTGACTCCACGGTGGAAGTAAGTTTAGCTCATAAAGCTCAGTTTATAGATAACACCACCTGTCAAAATAAAAACAAAGACCTAACTAATCAAACTTCTGGGGCAGTCTCTAAAAGTAACCTTGCTTTTATGGCTTCTGTAGTTCTGTTTCTGGCTAACAGTTCCTGTCAACTGAAGTATACCAACTCAGAACGTGTTTTGGTTTTTACGCTTAAAAGCTCACCCTTAGAAAGACTCAAGGCTACACTGGGATCCCAAACCCCCAGCGCAGTCCCCAGTCAGCTAATAAAGACTTTCCATTGGCTTAAACCCCAGTCCACTTAGTCTTCTCGGTGGGTACCCAGCCCCAGGTATGATAGCGCTGACCTGTAATTCCAACCTGCAAGAGAGGGAGAAGGAGGAGCAGAATCAATAGTTCAAGGCCACGCTGGGTGTGCTGGCCCACAATCCCCCAACATGAAACCATCCATTTCCACCCTATTTTACTTACGGCTTCTATTCCTGTGATAAAACACTATGACTAAAAAGGAGTTTGGGGAGTGTGATGGCTGTTCTTGCTTGTCAACTTCACTATCTCTGGAATTAACTGAAGCCCCAAAATGAAGGGGTACACCTACAAGGGACTTTTGCTTACTTAAGTGGGAAGATGCACTTTTAATTCAGATCTTTGCAGTGGGAAGACATACCTTTAATCCAGATCTTTTGAGGTGACGAGACCCACCTCTATTCAGGTCCGTGCCTTCTGCTGGAAGACTATATAAGGACATGGAAGAAGGAAGCCTTTGCTCTTTGCTTGCTTGCTCCTGCCTCATTGGCAAGTCCATTTATTCCTTCACTGGCAGTAGAACCTACTTTCTTGCAAGTCTAGTGTTTACTGAAGACCATCTGGGACATCCAGCCTAGTGGACTGAACAGCTACTGGGTTCGTGGACCTTCCATTCATCAGCAGCCATTGTAATTCATTACACTGTAAGTCACAGCTTGTAAATTGTTCTAATAAATCCCCTATGTGTGTATATATATGCATATAAATCACACATATACACACACACATGCACACAAACACACACATACATATATATACACACACATACACATACATGCACACACACATATTCATTCTATAAGTTTTGTTACTTTACTCTAGAGAACCCTGAATAATATACTGGGTCTTACTTTTCTCTCTGCCACACATCTTTGACTCCTCCTCCTGCTCCTCCCTTTCTTCTTCCTCTTCTTATTCTTCTTTCTGTATGTTTTGAGATAGAGTATCTCTATGTACCCCTGATTTTCCTGAAACTTACCGTGTAGACCAGGTTGACCTTGAACTCACTGAGGACTACCTTCCTCTGCCTCCTTTGTGTTGGAATTTAAAGTGTGCATCACCATACCTGCCTTATTTATCCATTTCTTTTTCTCTCTCTCTTTTTCTTTTTTCTGATTTTTCGAGACAGGGTTTCTCTGTAGCTTTGGAGCCTGTCCTGGAACTAGCTCTTGTAGACCTGGCTGGCCTGGAACTCACAGAGATCTGCCTGCCTCTGCCTCCCAAGTTCTGGGATTAAAGGCGTGCGCTACCACCACCTAGCTATTTGTCCATTTCTTAATGAATGCACAGGTTTATCTCTGTGCTATATATATTTATTTATTTAGTATTGTTTTAAAGATTTGATTTCACTTTATTTATTATTATTATTACTATTATTTTGAGACAGGGTTTCTCTGTGTAGCCTTGGCTGGCCTGGAACTCACTTTGTAGAACCAGGCTGTCCTGGAATTCAGAGATCCACCTGCCTCTGCCTCCCAAGTGCTGGGACTAAAGGTGTGCACTGCTACAACTGGCTTTATTTTTATTTTTTGTTCTTTTGTAGGTGTGTGTATCTATGTGAGTGTATGCTATATGTGTGCAGGTGCCTATGCCAATGGCGGTCAGAAGAGGTCACTGTTCCCATTGGAACTGGAGTTACTAGGTGCTGTACAATGCCCACCAAACTGGGGTCCTCTGCCAGAGAAGCAATCACTCACAATCACTGAGCAATCTCTTCAGCCCCCAACCCAATTATTATAAGGATTTGTCATGACTTTTTCAAGTCTGCAGGCAAGCAGACATCGATAATTTTTTTAAAAATTAGATTTATTTAGTTGACTGTGTGTGTATGAACATTTTGCCTGTACTTGTGTGCACCACCTGTATGCAAGGCCTGTGGAAGCAAGAAAAGGGTGTCAGGTCTCCTGGAACTGGAGATGGTTATTGTAAAGTCTTTATGGCCCGATAAGCCTCTCTGCCAAAGCAATAATCAAAATCAGACCAAATCACACTGAATTAGAAAAAGCCCAGGTTTAATGGATGCCAGCTTTCCTGGGGGGGAGGGGGGAGCTGGAGGGTAGGAGTTGGGGAGTGGGGAAGGTGGGGGCTGGGAGTACTGTAAGGCCCCCTGGGAAGAAAGATGGAGGGGGGCACTGAGAGAGGAGAGGAGAACTGGAAAGACCACATGTTCGTTCTATGGGGGACAGTTTAAATAGCCTGTGAGAGTGGTCTTGAGCCTCTCTGGTGAGGGATCACCGTTTGGCAGGCTTTCTTGCCAGACTGTGGCAACTCCCAGGGGAGGGGCTTGGGGTGGAAAGTTTCACCCAAATATTTCAGAATGGATGCCAGGGGCTGGGGTGAATGGCCTCCAACCAGTTATGAGCCATCATGATGGTGCTGGGAATCAAATCTGGCCTGAAAGAGCAGCCAGTGCTCGAAACCACAGAGTCATCTCTCCTGCTCCAGTAATTTACTTTTTTTCTTCTAACCCTTTAGTTTGTTGAGGGCTAGTTAGATTAGTGCATGCTAGCAGGGTCCTCGGGTTTCTGTTATCATTGTTTGGACCTAAGCTGGCTCATGTCTCATTTGGAAATGGACCATTCTTTTTTCTTACATACGCAAGTGTACACAGTGCAGCTATACTGGAGTTCAGGAAATGTTCTCATTTTATCTTTTGTGTGGCTTTGCTTATCTTCCTAACTTTAGACATCAAAACTCTAACCACTGACAGGACTGTGTTTGGAAATCCTGACTTCGAGAAGGTAAAGTTAAATGAGATTTAACTTAAATCTTTTTGTTGTTAATTTTATGGTGTTTTACCTGCATGTATGTCTGTGTGAGAGTGTCATACTACACTGAAATTACAGACAGTTGTGAACTGCCATGTGGGTGCTAGAAATTGAATCCAGGTCCTCTGGGAGAACAGTCAATACTCTTAACTTCTGAGCTCTCTTTTCAGCCCCTTATCTTAAATCTTAATTTAAGTTAAATGAGATACTTTGTTTTATTTTTCTTCTAATTTGGTCTTGAGTTCTTTCCAGAGAGTCACTAGTACTTTAACCCTGTCTTAATGCAGTTCCTGTGTATTACGTACCCATCACACTCTGGTGTGCAGCTGGGGTGTGGCTCAGTAGTAGAGTGCCTAGAATCCCCCAGTGAGGGCCTGGGTGTGGCTCAGTGGTGGAGCACCCTGCCTAGGATCCCCCAGTGAGGGGCTGGGATGTGGCTCAGTGGTAGAGCCCCTGCCTAGAATCCCCCAGTGAGGGGCTGGGGTGTGGCTCAGTGGTAGAGCCCCTGCCTAGAATCCCCCAGTGAGGGGCTGGGATGTGGCTCAGTGGTAGAGCACCTGCCTAGAATCCCTCAGTGAGGGGCTGGAGTGTGGCTCAGTGGTAGAGCAGTGTCTAACATGCACAGACCCTGGGATCCATGCCCAGATTCACAAAAATAAAACAAACAAACAACAACAAAGGAGCAAAAGCGCAAATAAAAGTTGTTGCGATTATTTCGTCATGGATGTGTGGGTTCATGCGGGTCCGTGAAATGAAAATTGAGAGACACATTGAGAATGAACTTAGCCTCCATGGCTGGAGGGGCTCAGTCTTGGTGAAGGCTCAGCCTTCCCTTCACCTCCCAGCATCTTTATTTTTTCCTATATTTACACTTTAGCTAGTAGATTTCCATATTTCAAAACAAACTGATAAGAGCTTCTGACAATACAATGCCAGGTGCAAATACCTGATTCATAAGGTACCAAGGTCTTTGGGTTTCCTGTAAAGCAAGTTTTTGCATAGGCCTTGTATCCATGGGAAACTCTCAGTCAGGTATTTGTAACACAAAGGAAGCTCTAGGGGCTGTGTGAAAACTCCAGGGCCAGACCAGGTATAACCCAGTGGGGTTTCATGGCTAGAGGAGGTTACTTGCTATCCCTCTGGCGCCAGGTCAGCAGGACATTATACCATGAAAAGTAGCAACATCAACTGGGCGGTGGTGGCTCATGCCTTCAATCCCAGCACTTGGGAGGCAGAGGCAAGTGGATCTCAGTGAGTTGGAAGCCAGATTGGTTTACAGAGAGAGTTCCAGGACAGGCTCCAAAGCTACACAAACAGACCCTGTCTTGAAAAACAAAAACAAAAGTAGAAACATCTGGATAAGATTCTTAGTTTCCCCCACATTTCCATCCTAGTTGTGATAGCTTACTACACACAGTTCTGCAAGCTGTTATCATTGGGAGAAGCTATAGGTACAAGGTGCAAGGGATCTGCATTCTTGCTCATGGACTGCAAAATCTGTAATTAACATAATTAAAAATAAAACATAAAGTGGTAGTAGACAGGGTGGTTGCATGTCTGTAATCTTAGCCTTTGGGAGGCTGGAACAAGGAAGCAAAGGTGTGATTTGGGATAGTTCAGTGGATAAGGGCACAAACATCAGGGTCTGAGTTTGAAGCTCCAACACCACATAAGAAAACTGATAAGAACTTGTTCTGTAAGCCCAGAGTTGTGTGTGACAGAGACAAAAGGAGTAGTGACCCTTCCTGGCTGCCAGCCTAGACCCAGGTTCACCATATACAACCACAAACAATCAAATAGAAGACACTATGTAAAATATCATCTCATTTATATAAAATTAGACTTATCCGTGTGGTGCATAGAAAGATGTATATATGGTGACCCGAGTGTTACAGTGGGTGAGCCAGGGGTAGCTTCAGCACCCATCATTTCTGCTCATCATTTTGATGTCCCCCACTCAGGTTCCGCATCCATTCATTCTCAGGTCCCTCAGGAGCACTCAGGTGGGGCAGATGAAGGACAGGAATAATTCCACTTCGTTGCGGACAATAAGCTTCTTTGGGTGGATGTTGTCCGGTAGAGCCAAGCTGGAGGTCATTTCCCATGCATCCACAAAGGCCACTTGGAGACCATCAAAGGCAGCTCGGAG
>PVIU01029932.1:0-16811 GCA_004026605.1 Ondatra zibethicus | reverse complement strand
ACTGCCCGGCCAACAACTGGAAATATAAATTTTAAAAGCAATAATTTTTTTTTTTTGGTTTTTCGAGACAGGGTTTCTCTGTGGCTTTGGAGCCTGTCCTGGAACTAGCTCTTGTAGACCAGGCTGGCCTCGAACTCACAGAGATCCGCCTGTCTCTGCCTCCCAAGTACTGGGATTAAAGGCATATGCCACCACCGCCCAGCGCAATACAATTTTAAATAGTGTAAAAATCATAAAAATACAAAAACTCTACAAGACCTATACTCTGAAAGAGTAGGGCAATTAAAGAAATATAGGTCAATTCATGGTTCAGATAACTTGATATTGTTTAATAGAAATTGTGTCTTGGTTAGATGGGGCTACACAGTGAAAGCCTATATTAAAAACAAAGGAAGAAATTGTGTGCAAATTGATCTAGAAATTCAATAGAATCCTGATGAAAACACCAAAAAACTTTCTTTTAAAACCTGTACTTAAGTGCAAAAGCATGAATAGAAAAACAATGGAAAAGCGCAACAAAAATCCCAGCTACCAGCTTCTAATAGCATTCTGTTACACAAAGGAAAGAGCCAGGCAGCCAAACAAAAATGGCTCATTTTAGAGTGGGGACAGGAAATGCACAAGCTCTTAGGACAGCTTGTGGAGCCAGAAAGTAAGAAACTGTCCAAACAAGCCAAGAAAGACCACTTTGATGAGAGTTCCTGTCTCAAAGGGACACGAGAACCAGCGGAAAGGATGCCTAGCGATCAAAGGCAAAATAGTTTCAGCAACAAAATAGTGCAGTGTTAGATGATAATCCAACACAGAAAATAGATATTCACGAGTCCAAAGTGTTATAAATTAATAATCGGGTAACAAGATAGGGTACAAAACCTCACATTTTTAAAGAATCCCAAATAATTTATAGCAATAGTCAATCCTCACAGAGAGGTAGCATTATTGTCCATTCCTTGTATAGACAGACATTCTGTATAGACAGACATCCTTCCAAACAGTACAATATGGAAAATAAGGGGGAAAGAGTCAGTTAACAGCGGATCAAATTTGACAAAGTACTACCCAAGCCAGTGGTCAAGAACTCTATCAGTGGTGAAAAGTCAAGCTGATAACTGTACCTTTGATAGAATATGATGAGATGGCGTTCTACCTCTATAGGCTTTCTAGAAATACTGAAATCTATTCATGAGGAAAACAACAGCCAGGGCAGTGCAAGCCTGCAATCCCAAGACTCTGGAAGCTAAAGCAAGAGAGAGGATCATATAGCCAACGCCAATCTAGACTACAAAACAAGTTCTAGCCAGCTATACTGCATAGTTAGACTCTATCTCAGAAACCAAAAGAACGCAACAGATACATTCCAATAAAGAGATAATCTACAAAATACCTGGTTAGTACTCCCGAAAGTGTCAAGGGCACTGAAAGCAAGGAAAATCTGAGAGACTGTGACAAACAAGAGGAATCTAAGGACAGCTGATAACCAAATGTAGTTGGCATTCTGGTTAAGAGTCTGAAACAGTGTGCCAATGCCTTTTGATCCCAGCACTTGAGAGGCAGAGGCAGGGGAATCTCTGTGAGTATGAGGCCAGTCTGGTCTACATACAGATTTCTACATCAGCCAGAACTACATAGTGAGACCCAGAAGTGAGGCGTGGTTGTAAACACCTTTAATCCTAGCACTCAGGAGGCAGAAGCAAGTGAATCTCCATGAGTTCAAGGCCAGGCTGGTCCACAAAATAAGTTCCAGGACAGCCAGGACTGTTATACAAAGAAACCTTGTCTTGAAAAACCAAAAATCAAAAATAAATAAATAAATAAATAAATAAAAGTGATGTTTAAAGAATCCAGAACAGAAAAAAGGAGAGAAAAGATATTTGCTTTATTCCAATTCAAGTTTGTCCTGGATATCCTAACCAGTGCAACAAGACAAAGAAAAGAAACGAAGGCCACTCATTTTGGAAAAGAAGAAATGACATGTATGTATATGTATTGCTGGGGATTGAAGCCAGAGCCTTGTACATGCTAGGCAAACACACTTCTACTGAGCTGTATCCCCAGCCCATTTTAAAATGTATTTTATGGGCTGGGAGGATTGCTCAGTGGTTCAAGTGCTTGCCATACACAATCATGAGAACCTTAGTTCAGATCCCCAAAACCCACATAAATATTGGGTGGATGTGGTGCCTGTAATTCCAGCTTTGGAAGTTGGAGACAGGAGATTGATTCTCCAGAGCAAGCTGGCTAGTGAGACTAGTCATATCAAAGGGAGAGGGATAGGCTTGATCTCCATCAAGACCCTGACTCAATGAATAAGATGAATGAATAAAGAGGATGGTTCCTAGCATCAACCTTGGACATTCACATGTACTCAAGCATATGTGTACACATACCCACACACCCATGAAAACATGGGAACACATGTATGCATACTCACTGAAAGAGTGAAATGAAGGAAAGTATTTTGTTTGTTTTATTTTTTTATTTGTTTGTTTTTGAGACAAGATCTCACTATATATCGATGGCTGATCTGTCACTCATTATATAGACCAGGCTGGCCTTGAGCTGATAGAGATCTGCCTGCCTCCTAAGTGCACCTCTATGCCCAGCAGAAAAAGATGTTTTTATTTTGAGACAGGGTCTCACTAAATTAGCCAAGCTGGACTTGAACTTTAGATATTACAAATTTGCACTGCTGGACCTGGAAAAATTGTGTTCACTTGGAGATGACATTGCTATCTACTTGGAAACAGTTATCCTCAAGAGACATCTAAACAAAATACAAGAACTAATTAGTGAGCATAATGATATCACAGGTCACAAGGCAAAAGGTTTATTTTTATTATTTTATGTGGAAGTGTGTGTGTATATGAGAGAGCGACAGACAGACAGAGTATAGGTGCCTGTGGAAGCCAGAGGCATCTGATCTGGAATTACAGACAGCTGTCGGTTGCCTGACTGGGTGCTGGGAACTGAGCCCTAGTTCCCCAGAAGGACAGCAAGTGCTTTTAATCACCGAGCCATATTTCCAGTCCCACTCTCATTTGTTTGTTTGTTTTTTGTTTTTGTTTTTGTTTTTCCAGACAGGGTTTCTCTGTAGCTTTGGAGCCTGTCCTGGAACTAGCTCTGTAGACCAGGCTGGCCTCGAACTCACAGAGATCCGCCTGCCTCTGCCTCCTGAGTGCTGGGATTAAAGGTGTGCGCCACCACCCCCCCGGCCCCCTACTCTCATTTTCTGAGACAAGGTTTTAACTATGCAACTCTGGTTGATCTGGCTCTGTGCAGCATGATCTGGTCCGAAATGTTCTGAACTTGAGTCATTCTTCATATCTCATCCTCAATGTTAAGAATTTTTCCTAACACGAGCTCTCTGCCGAAGCGGGGGGGGGCTGTTTCTCCTTTGGGAGTTCACATAAATACCCTGCGGGAGGGGTCCTGACCCTACCTCGAGAGGGGTCAGGAGGTAGCATGCAGGGATTTGGAGATCAGACCAAAGCAACTCCCAGGTCAGGGAGGCTGGGACGGATGCTAAGGCCTGGGAACTACGCAACCAACTTAACACTCAGTGTGCTGGGAGCTCAGCTTATCTTATTCTTTTAAAAACAGCTTGATATGGGATCCACATAACATATGCTTTATTTATTTAACGTAGACAGTTCAACTGGGCATGGTAGTGGTGCACACCCACAATTCCACCACTCCAGAGGCACCACACTGGTAGATGGCATATCTGTAATGCCAGCATTTGGGAGATGGAGGCAGGAAGATTAGAATTTCAAAGTCAGATTTGACAACATATTGAGTTTGAGGCTAGCTTGGGCTATGTGAGACACTATCTAGAATAAGTAAATTTCAGGAGAATTGACACTTTTCAATACTTCTCTAATTATTTAATCTTCTTTAAATTCTTTTTAAATTTCTCTATATATTGTTTTGTAGAATTATATGTAGACACAATTTCCACTGTATACAATCCATCCTCAAGGATTTAATGATTTTAGTCTGTTTTAAATGATAGTTGATAAAACTTCTTTTCTTTTTTCTTAGTTTTTTGAGACAAAGTTTTTCTTTTTTTGTTTGTTTTTTGTTTTTCGAGACAGGGTTTCTCTGTAGCTTTGGAACCTGTCCTGGAACTAGTTATTGTAGACCAGGGTGGCCTCGAACTCACAGAGATCCACCTGCCTCTGCCTCCCGAGTGCTGGGATTAAAGGTGTGCTCCACCACCGCCTGGCTTGAGACAAGGTTTTTCTATGTAGCCCTGAAACTTTCTCTGTTGGCAGCACTAGCCTCAAACTCACAGAGATCTGCCTGTCTATGTCTCCCGAGTGCTGGAATTAAAGTCATGCACCCCATCCTTGACTAAAATGACATTTTTGTGATTCCTAACAATATTCTGCTATAGATCAGTGTCTAAACCAATCATCATCAGAGAGGCTTCCTCCAGCAGCTGATGGGAGCAGATACAGAGACTCACAGTCAAAGAGGCAGAACTCGGGAACCCTGCAGAAGAGAGGGAGGAAGTATTGTAGGAGCCAGAGGGGTTGATAATACCCGAAGAACACAGCCTACAGAATCAGCTAAGTGGGGCTCATAGGGGCTCACAGAGACTGAAGCAGCAATCATGAAGCCTGAATGGGTCTGTGCCGTGTTTGGTTGATATCCCTGGGAAGCCTGACCTAAAGAGAGGAGCAGAGAATCTAGGGGAGAGAGAAGGGGAGGGGAGGGAAGTTGGAGGAGTGGAGGGAGGGAAGGCTGCAGTCGGGATGTATTGTATGAAAAAAGAATAAATAAAAAGAAAAATAGTAAAATTTCATTTGTTTTTGTTCTTGTTTTTATTCTTGATGTTGTTAGTCTGTACAAGAACAACATTTACAAGCTGTTCTGTAGGGCTTTCACATACATTCATATGCACACATGAGGACACAAACACAAAATCAACTAACAAATTAATTTTTAAAAAGGAAAACAAATGCTAGTGAGAATGTGGGGAGAGGGCAACCTTTACTTACTGTTGGTAGGAATGCAAACTGGTACAACCACTATGGAAATTAGTAAGGAGATTCCTCAAAAGATTGAAAATAGAGCTACCAAATGACCCAGATATTCCACTCTGGGATATGTACCTGAAAGACTCTAAGTCAACATACCACAGAACTAGTTACACAACCATGTTTACTGATGCAATATTCACAGTAGTGAAGCTATAGAACAAGCATGGATGTCCATCAGTAGATAAAAAAAATGTGTTCTAAGCACAATGGAATTTTATTCAGGTATATAAAAAAATAAAATCACAGCATTTGCAGAAATGGATGCAACTGGAGATTATTATGTTAAGTGAAATAAACCAAAAAAACTAAATATAGCATGGTTTTCTCATATGTGAGATTTAATTCTTAATTTGTGTGAGGACCAGCGACTGGATAAACAAAATGCAGCATAACTATACAGTGGGAGATTGTTCACTAATAAGAAATGAGGTGCTTGGAGCCAAGATGTCCTTCGGGTCTGTGGTCCAGCTGCAGCTGGGGTCTGAGTTAATGTCTGTGACCTGTGTCACCTCAGGGGACTGTGGGAACCATGCATGATGAAACCAGGGGGCCATGCTGAACCAGCCCCACCCTTCACTGACCAAGGGAAAGCTGGCCCTGCCTCTCGCTGGACACTGCAGCATGAGTAGCCCAAACCCTCACCGGAGAGCTGGCCCCTCCACTCAGGAGAGATGGCCCCAACAGGCAAGGGGGAACCAACCCTGATGACATGGGCATAGGGAGGCTGGCTCTGCCCCCTCGCCTGAGACAGGTGGCCCCAGTGGCCCGAACTGACCAGCTCAGCTACCACCGAGGCCCACAGCCAAGGCTTGGGTTCGCCCAGCCTAACATCTATGATCTGCTGGAGTCTGTGAAGGAACTGCTCCTGAGGAACAACACCTGCAGAATCTTCATGGCCCAGGGCAGCCGTGGGCTATCCCAGAGGATTTCCCGTGAGGACTCAGTGATGATGGTGTTCCAGAAAGCAGATGCCTTGAACCAGACCAGTGACTCACTGCAATGAACATTTGCTAGTAATGCTGATTGGGCAAAGGGTACACTATGTGACATACTGCTCCCAATGCCACCAGCATGAATGGAGAGATGTTAGAGAGAAAAGAAGCAAAGAGTTTCTGTTTTGTTCTTATTTTTGTTTGCTTGTTTGCTTGCTTGGTTTGGTTTTGGTTTGACTTTTTAAATTTTCTATTGGGGGAGCCCTGCAGGGGTGAGGGGAGGATGGGGGGGGGGCAGGAGGTGAGCAGAATTGTAGTGCGTGATGTAAAATTTCCAAAGAATAAATAAAGAAATCATGTTTAAAAAATAGTACAAGGAAGCTGAGTGGTGGTGGCACACGCCTTTAATCCCAGCACTAGAGAGGCAGAGGCAGGCGGATCTCTGTGAGTTCAAGGCCAGCCTGGTCTAAAAGAGCTAGTTCCAGGACAGGCTCCAAAGCCACAGAGAAACCCTGTCTTGAAAAACCAAAATAATAATAATAATAGTACAAGGAGAAGAAAAAAGAAAAAAGAAATGAGGTGCTGATACATGCTATAAAATACATTAACCTTGAAAACTGTCAAGTCAAAGAAGCTATATGATTACATTCATATGAAATGTTCAGAAGACAAATCTATAAATAGATAAGTGGTTGCCTAAAGTTGGGAAGAACAATGTAAGGTGATGAATATAGGGTACAAGGTTTTGTTCTATAGATGATTTAAAAATACCTTCTGCAACTTACAATGGTAGAGGTTGTACAATTCTGTGACTATACAAAGTGAAAACAAAATACTGAATTGGAGCTGGAGAGACGACTCAGGGATTAAGAGCTCTTGCTGCTCTTGCAGAAGACCATGTTCCAATCCCTGCACCCACATGGTAGCTCACAACCATCTATAATTCTAGTTGCAAGGGATCTGACAACCTCTTCTGACCTCCACAGGCACCAGGCACGCATGTGGTGTATATACATACATGCAAAATGTGGTAGTTTGAATAAGTATGGCCACCATAGACTCATGCATCCATAGGGAGTGGCACTATTAGGAGGTGTGGCCTTGGTGGAGTAGGTGAGGTCTCCTATGCTCAAGCTACGCCCAGTGTGGAACACATGTGTGAAACACAATCTCCTGCTGCCCATGGATCCAGATGTAGAACTCTCAGCTCCTTCTCCAGCACTCTGTCTGCCTTCATGCCACCATGTCCAGACAGGATGATAATAAACTAAACCTGTGAAACTGGAAGCCAATTCCAATTAAATGTTTTCCTTTAAAAGAGTTGGGGTGATCATGGTGTCTCTTCACAGCAATAGAAACCCTAACTAAGACACAGGCAAAGCACTTATACACATTTAAAAACATATAAAAGTAAATCTAAAAGAATTTTCCCCTTTAATTGAAAAGAAATTCTTTCCTCATATAATATATCCTGATTATAATTTCCCCTCCCTCTTCTCCTCCCAGTTCCTCCCCACCCTCCTCTGCCATCTGGATCCACCCCATTTCTGTCTCTCATTAGAAAAGAACAGGCCTCTAAGAGATAACAAAACATAAAAAAAAATATAAAATGAAACAAAAACTATCACATCAAAGTTGGACAAGGTAACCCAACAGAAGGAAAAGAACCCAAGAGAAGGCATAAGAATCAGAGACGCACTTGCTCACAAATTCAGGAATCTTATAAAAGCACTAAACTGAAAGCTATAATATATACGTAGAGGACCTGGTGCAGACCCATGTAGGGCCTGTGCTTGCTGCTTCAGTATCTGTGTATTCGTATGAGTTTTGCTCAGTTGACATAGAGGACCTCGTTCTCCTGGTGTCCTCTATCCCTTCTGGCTCTCACACTCTTTCCACCTCCTCTTCTGCAACCCCCTGAGATCTGAAGGGAAGTATTTGATGGAGACATCCCATTTAGAGATGTGTGTTTTAAGGTCTCTCTCACTCTTTGCTTAATGTCTGGCTGTGGGGCTCTGCGTTTGTTCCCATCTCCTGTGGGAGGACGCTTCCCTGATAATGGCTGAATAAGGCACTGATCTATGAATACAGCAGGATATCATTAGGAGTTATTTTATCACTACTTGTTTAAAGTACAGCAGTGTTTGGTTTTACTCTAGATCTCTGGGCTGTGCTCTCTGGTTCTTAGTCACCCAAGCAGTATCAGGGATGATTTCCAGCTCACAGAGTGGGCCTTAAGTCAAATCAGACACTGGCTGGTTACTCCAACCAGTTTCATACCTCCATTGCCCTAGCATATTTTTCAGGCAGGACAGACTGTATAGATCAAAGGTTTTGTGGCTGGGTAGGAGTTTATGTTTCTCTTTTGATAACCTGCAGAGTACCTTCCTGTGCCAGACATTGGAACAAAGGGGTGAGGGCTCTATGTAGGCACCAGCTCAATAACTCCATCTTCAATAAGTTGTGTAGCTGCTGTCTTCAGCAATGGGACCTTGACGTCTGTTTGTGTAAAGCAACCTGGCATCAGACTGGGTTGTTTGGAGGTTTCCATAGGACTCCTTTGGCCAGCAACTCAATTGGATGTAACCCAGTCCCAGTACTGAAACTTTCTTTTGGTGACAGGAGATGGCCAATTGGGGCTCTGTCTCCCTCACTACTTGGAAGTTTCATTAGGATCGCCTTCATTTATTTTAGGAAGTTTCAGGGTTGAAGAAGTGGCTCAGCGGATAAGAGCCCTGGCTGTTCTTCCAGAGGACCTGGGTTCAATTTCTGGCAACAACATGGCAGTTCATGGCAACTGTCTGTAACTCCAGTTCCAGGGGATCTGATACCCTTACACATACTTACATGCATTCAAAACTCTAATGAACATAAAATAAAAATTTTAAAATCATAAAAGATACATAAAATATAAAGGAAGTTTCCGCTGAACTAGGTTTCCATACCACCCCTCAAATGCCCCTCAATTCAAGCTGTCTCTCCACACATTCCCTCCCCCAACCCCAGCTATCCTCCCGCTTCAGGCCCTTCTGGCTTTCAGAGTCTCCATGGAGAAGTCGGTGTCATTCTAATAGGTCTGCCTTTTTATGTTACTTGGTCTTTTCCCTTTAGAACTTTAAAATTCTTTCTTTGTTCTGTATGCCCAGTGTTTTGATTATTATGTGCCTAGGGGACTTTATAGCCCAGTCTATTTGGTGTTCTGTATGCTTCTTATATCTTTATAAGCATCTCCATCTTTATGTTAGGAAACTTTCATTCTATGATTTTTCTTGAAGATGCTTTCTGGGCCTTTGAGCTGGGAATCTTCTCTTTTTTTCTATCCCTATTAATCTTAGGTTTGATCTTTACAGAGTGTCCCAGATCTCCTGGATGTTTTGTGCCAGTAGCTTTTAAGATTTAACATTTTCTTTGACCAAGGCATCCATATCTTCAGCACCTGAGATGATCTCTTCTGTTTCTTCTATTCTGTCGGTAAAGTTTGCCTCGGTAGTTCCTGTACAAATTCCTAATTTTTTTCATTTCCAGAATTCCCTCAGTTTGTGTTTTCGTTATTGATTGTATTCCCATTTTCAGGTCTTGAACAGTTTTATTCGTTTTCTTCCACTGTTTGTGTTTTCCTGGATTTCTTTAAGGGATTTATTCATTTCCTCTTTAATGACTTCTATCATATTCATAAAGGCTAGGATTTTGTTTGTTTGTTTGTTTCTCGAGACAGGGTTTCTCTGTGGTTTTGGAGCCTGTACTGGAATTAGCTCTTGTAAACCAGGCTAGCCTTAAACTCACAGAGATCCGCCTGCCTCTGCCTTCCGAGTGCTGAGATTAAAGGCGTGCACTATCACCGCCCAGCTCATAAAGGCTGTTTTAAGGTCTTTTTCTTGTGCTTCTACTATTGGAATATTCAGGGCCTGCTATGGTAGGATTGTTAGGCTCTAAGAAAGACATATTGTCTTGGCTGTTATTGTGTTTTTACTCTGGCATCTGGGATTAGGACGATTATAGATATAGATGTTGATATCTGCTTTTGTCTTTGTTGGCTGGGTGTTTTGTTCCTTGAGAATGTGATGGTTGTGTGTTTCCAGGTAGGAAACTTTCTGTGGACTTGATAGGTGTGGCCACTGGGGGTTCCAGGTAAAATGTGTTTCTGGGTATTGGGAGCTGACACTTAGGGATGGGGAAGGACTAGGGATGTGAAAGCTTTCACAGGAGGGAGGAAAGCACAGTGCTCCACCAGGGTCGGCTTATTTAGTCTCCTTGGAATGGGTGTAGAAAGTGAAGAGGATGAGACTGGGAGATTGTATCTGGAGGAACAGAAGAGAGGGGAAGATCTACAGTCAGCCTACCTGCTTCCCTGGCAGGAGTGGCCTGAGGATTAGCAGGGATGGCCTTTTGTAATTAGGATCTGCCTACCCCCCCCCCCCCCCGTTCCCTCCCCTTGCCTGCTGAGCTGATGTGTTTTCCTGGGGAATTCCTGCTGGTGTTGGAGGCTAGGGAAATGGGATGTGTTGGAGTAAGGAAGGTTGGAGGAGTGATCCACTGAGGATGAGGTCATAAAGGAAAGGGAGAGCATAGTAGGTGTTCTGCTACAGAGTTGAGAATGAGTCTGGGGGATTGGGTCTGGAGAAACAGGAGAGGTGAAGATCTGCTCTCAGCCTACTTGCTTCCCTGGCAGGAGTCAATCTAAAAAAATGTTTAAAGCATTGAGATGTACACTTAAACAGAATGAGCCACCAGGAGGTGGTGGCACATGCCTTTAATCTCAGCATTCTGGAGGCAGAGCCAGGCAAATCTCTGTAAATTCAAGGCCAGCCTGGTCTGCAGAGTGAGTTCCAGAACAGCCGAGGCTACACAAAAAAAAATCTGTCTCGAAAAATCAAGAAAAAAAAAAACTACAGAAAAAAAAACCAGAATGAACTGATAATCACAATAAACTGAATTCATAGCAAATTAAAACATCTCAATTGCAAAGCCAGGTGTGGTGGCACACGCCTTTAATCCCAGCAAAGGCAGGTGGATCTCTGTGATTTTAAGGCCAGCCTGGTCTACAGAATGAGTTCCAGGATAGTCAGAGCTACACAGAGAAACCCTGTCTCAAAAAACAAACAAACCAACAAATAAACAAAATCCACACAATTATGCTATGTTACAATTTTTGCCTCTGCCTGGGTCTTCTTTGTGAAACGTAAGTCAAATGAAATTATAAATCTGTTTGTGGGGTGGAGGTATACATACATATTCACACATAATAATTTTTGTTATTTTCACTTGGTTGTGAATTTGCTTATATTTTTATTCACTGACAATCACTTCCATAACTCCTATACCCTACTATACATTTTTACCTCTACAATTAAGTACTTAACTCTTGTGGTAGTTTAAGTAAGATGTCCCCCATAGGCTCAGATATCTGAACACTTGGGTCTCCAATGGGAGGTACTATTTGAAGAGTTTTAAGAGGTGCAGCCCTGCTGAAGGAAGCATATCACTGGAATGAGGTTTGAGAGTCTACAGCCTTGCCCTACCTCCAATTCACTCGGCTTCTGTTTGCACTAAAAGATGTGAACTCAAGCTGGGTATGGTGGTTCTCGCCTTTAATACCAACACTCAAGAGGCAGAGGCAGTCAGATCACTGTATGAGGCATCCTAGCCTACACAGTGAGTTTCGGGCTATCCAGGGCTACATAGCAAGACCCCCATCTTTAGAGCAAGAGGCAATCTTTCAGCTTCCTGTTCCTGTTTCCATTCCTTCCCTTTGTGCCATGCTTCCCTGTTAGGATGAACTCTTATCCCTCTGGACCCATAAACCAAAATAAACACTTTCTTCCATAAGTTGCCTCTGACCATGGCATTTTATCATACCAACAGAAAGGCGACTAACTCTCAAACTACAAAAATACAAGACTGAATTTTTAGTCTCACTCCACTATTGTCTCTACCCATGCCCTCGCTAGTCTTCTGGAGTTCACAATAAGTAGCCTACTACCCAGTCACATGATGAAACCAGTAATTTCGGCTTAATCTTTCTCTTTCCTCCCACATTCTTTTGATAGGTCCATCAGTGACTCTGTCCCCATAGCTGCCACCTTATATCAAACTACCACCTTCTCTTGCTGTCTGGACAATAGCTTCCTGACTGATCTCTGAATCTTTTTTCTTTTCTGGGGCGGGGGGGTCCTTTGGTTTTTCAAGACAGGGTTTCTCTGTATAACAGAGCCCTGGCTGTTCTGGAACTTGACCTCACAGAGATCTGTCTGCCTCTGTCTCCTGAGTGCTGGGATTAAAGGCCACCACGACCAACTCTGTCTCTACTTCTGCTCCTGCCCATCTCCAATCCATTCTACACACAGCACAAAAATGATATTTATAAAACTTCAAATGTCACTCTTCTGCATAACTAAATATTTGTGACCCATTTTACTTGGTGTAAAATTCAAATTCTTTCATCATCTATGAGGTCCTAAATGACCTGAACTCTCTTATTCACAATGATGCAGCCACACTGGCCTTTCTGTTTCTAAAATACTGTAAGGTCTTCCTAACCCTGAGTAACTGTGTGTACATTGTTCATTCTGCCCTGAAAATTTCCCCCCATTCTTTGCAAAACTGGTTCCTTCTCATCCTTTAGGTTTTAGCTACAACACGGCATTGCCATTTTTATAATTCTACATTAGAGGGAACTTGAAGGGCCAGGCATGGTGGTACATGCCTTTAACCTCAGCATTTGGGAGGCATAGGCAAGTGGATCTCTTAGTTTGAGGCCAGCTTGGTCTACAGAGTGAGTTTCAGGACAAACAGAGCTGCATAGAGAAACCCTTTCTCAAAAAAAGTCAATGTTTTCAAAAATGCTCTTATTCATATTATATATAAAATAGCATCTATCCATAAAAACATAATTTGAAGTGTCTTGGGAAGTGACAAGTAATTCAGAGAGGATAGACTAAACTTGTACTTTATTTTTATCTCCTTAATAATAGTCTCTTCGCACCTTTTAAGTACATAATTGGATAGAAGACTAGCAACTGAAAAACTGGTTGAAACAATTGTCATTATTATAATTAACAATTATTGAACCTTTGATGTGTTGCCTGCTACTCTAAGAGTTTTTCACTTATTTTACTATTTCATGTACATAATAATTCATTTAGTTTCACAACTACCTAATGTAATATCATCCCCACTTTTTGAGAAACATCTCATGTTACTCAGGTTAGCCACAAAACTCACTATGTCAGCAAGGATGAGCCTCAACTCCTGGTCTTCACACCTTTCCTTTCCAAGTGCTACAATTATAGGCATGTTCCACCAATGCCTGCCTGACTTTATTATGCCCATTTTAAAAATAAGAAAACAAAGACACCAAGGGATTAAATGGCTTAAGAAGTACCAATCTTGGACAAAAATCAGCAGGTAAAGGTGCTTGCCCCCAAACCTGACAACCTGAGTTCGACTCCTGGAACACACATGGTGGAAGGTGATCCGACTCCCACAAATTGCCCTCTGACTTCCACATACCCCTAACAAACAAGAAATAAATGTTTAAATATGTTTAAAACTAATTATCAGATTAATAAGTGACAGAACTAAATTTCAAACACAGATAATCTAGCATCAGGATTCATATTCAAAATGCTACAATATTCTCCTTTTCTATAAGATTACTGCAATATCACAGACCTGAAATTGCAAGAATCTAAATTAATATAAAGACAATAATGACAGAAAAGTGGGGAGACAATTGAGAGAATCAGGAATTAAAAGTGATGGTGTTGAGGGAATAACCACGGAAAGGTGAGTCTAAGATGACTCTCAAACGTCTGACTTGATTGGATAGCTTATTGACCAGTTATAGAAATGAAGAATATAAAATTCTGGTGGGAAAGGCAGAAATCACTGGTCATTTCTATTGTGGTTGTGGGATCAAAGAAGGCAACTAGATACTGGTCTATAGTTTAAGAAAGACATCTTTCTTAGAAGTGTAGACTTTGAAGTTTACATATTAGTTTTAAAAACAATATACCCCAGGAAGGACATATGGAACAAACAAAGAAGACTGAGAGTAGAATTTTAGGGAATATCATCATTTAGGGAGAAAGTATATTAGATGTATCCAGAAGAGAAAATTGAAGCTGGTCACAGAGCTAAGACACCAGGAGAGAATAGGCAGGGAACTCTGGGATGGAGTTTTAACAACATTAAAATTGTGCTAATAAAGCCCACTGGGAAATAGGATCTATGATGCCATAGAATATATCTGTTTTATTCACCAATATATCAACAGCTCCTAAAAGTCTGGCCCATAGTCAATTATTTTTTTAGAAAATGATGAATGAATAATGAAAAACAAAAAGAACTACCAAATCCCATATCAAATTCTGGGAAGACAAAGACCAAGAAGTATTATTTTACTTAAGAATTTTCGAGTGCCACTGATCATAAGACACTTTGGTGGAACAGTTGAGGAAAACAAAATGGAAATGACCTAAAAGAAATGGCAAGAATGTTTTCAGGCAAGAAGTCTTAGACTGGTAGCAATGTAGCTCAATGAACAAAAGTGATGACCTCAAGCCTGACAACCTAAATTTAATCCCTGAAGTCAAATGGTGGAAGGACAACAAATTGTCCTCTGGTTTCCATATGTGTATAGTGTCATGAGCACACACACACACACACACAAATGCACTCACATACATAAATAGATAAGTTTATAAAAAAGAATTATTGTGCCAGATGTGATGCCACAAGCATATAATTCCAACAGTTGGGACGCTAAGGCAGAAATCACCAATTTTTACAGCTAGCCTGAATTTTTATACAGCCTGTCTCAAACAAGAAAAAATGTTCGTTAAGGGGTGAGAAACTGTGAATAGGACCATGTACCTAGCGCCTGTGAGTCAAGCCCTCTGCCAGTGAGCTACAACCGGGATGAAATAATATTGTGTGTGTGTGAAAGGGTCTCACCATGTAGCCCCTGATGAAATGTAAGATATCTTCCTGCCTCTGCCTTTCCAGGGCTAGGAATAATTCAATAACTCGTTCTTGAATGACATTTTGTTGCATAGGAAAAAGGAACAGTGGTGGGCTGCAATCACAGGTACATAAGACTCAAAAGTGATTTCCCTTAAGATGGGAGGAAACTTGCTATATTCGTGTGCCCTCCATCCTTCTGGCTCAATGTGGACCACTATGCGGGAGTTCAACAGAGGCTGGCCAGTGATGAATTTTGTGAGACACAGTTCAACTGGGCACGGACCCGGAGGCTTTGGGTTTTTTTTTTAGCTTTCAGCGGGACTCAGACACCCTCGACATCACCTCACTCATCTGGGACAACAAGAAAATCAAGGGTCTGATAATTGCCACTGCTAATTTGGAGAACTCCGAAAAGAACGGAGACTACAAAGTCCCGCCCGCCGTCCTTGCCGCCTACAGCCAGGCAACCGGGCGTTATGCCAGCCAATCCTAAAGGGACTCAAATTCTTCACCAGCCTTTCCCTGGGCGGAAATGACGCGTCTAGTCGTGCCTGATTGGCGGAAGCAATAATTGCTTTGCGGCAGGCTAGTAACTTGCTCTCTTTTTGGCTTCCGCCCTTGTTCCATGTGAGAGACAGGCTACGGTGATGCACGCGACCAAAGCTGCGAAGGGGTAAGAAGTAAAAGGGAGATCCCGGGTCTGAGGGCTGAGTTTCTTGGATTTAGGGAGGTAGACGCCACCTTCTAACACTCAGTAGTTATCCGTTTCTCAAGACCCTGCCAGTAGTTAATGTATCTGCTATTCGTCCTTTAAAGCCTCTTAATTTAAGTTGATTTTGCGCCTCTGTTTTTCGGCTCTTTAAGTGCGACGCTGTTAGACCTAATGGTCGATCAGATCTATCTCTTGACAAAGTTAATATTATTGGTTTCCCTTTATTTGTCACGTGCCCATTTTCTGTCTGTGCCACACGCGATCTGCGCAGGCAGTGCCAAATTGTGTGAGAGTCGTCCACAATATTTCCTCCCCTGTGGTATTTCACGTGTTCCCCCTCAGCGTTATAAAATCTAAATGTAGTCCATTTGGTAATGTTTGCCTAGTAAATACCGAGATACTCTGTTAAGTAATAGTAGACTCTTTCTAAATACCAATCTCCTTAGTTAAACACCCGTACTCGGTTGGTTTCAATTATTCACCTATCTCCCCAGTTCTGGGTACAAAAGATCAAGATTACATTTTGAATGCACTTATTAAGGCATCGGACTGGTAGAAGATGCATAGAATCGCTAATAGAATGTTTAAAAGGTTAATTAGGAAACTGCCTTTACCTCAAAGACCAGCAGTAGCATCGGTGAGAAATGTCGTGTCAATCACTAACGATTTTTGTTCATTCTTTTTCTTGCGAATTTGAATGGTGTCAATTACTGTTAACCTTGGAGGTGTTGCCTTACTTCGGTCTAAATGTAAAGTCTTGACAAATTGCCAAAGGTGCTCTTACTGTTGCGCTTTTGCACCTCTTCTCGGGCTACTCAGAACTGAAAAAAAAAACTGAATGAATTGGTTTTTAACAGCGGTTCTCAACCTTCCTAATGCCGCGACTGTTTAATTCAATTCCTCATGTTGTGCTGACCCCCAACCATAGCATTATTTTCGTTGCTACTTCATAATTGTAACTTTTCCACGGTTATGAATCGTAATTATCTGTGTTTTCCGATGGTCTTTAGCAACTCCTTTAAAAGGATCGTGCGACAACCTCCGGTGGGTCGCAACTCACAGGTTGAGAACCGCTGGTGGAGACGTTATTTTTAAAAGAAGGGTTATTTCGCTTGCTAATATCTCTATGTTGCCTTTTTAAAACAGCCTTCTGGCTTT
>PVIU01029931.1:0-16812 GCA_004026605.1 Ondatra zibethicus | reverse complement strand
AGAGTGGATGGGGGATAGGGTGGGGGAGAGGTAGGAGTAGTGGGAGGAGGGGAGGGATGGCGAACTGTGGTTGGTATGTAAAATAAATAAAACATTTAAAATAAAAAAATTAAAAAAAGAGTATTTGATGGGCAAGCATGGAGACCTGAGTTTAGATCCCAGCACCCCTTGTAAAAAAAAAAACAGACCATGACCATGCATGCACCTGTAATCCCCAAACATTAAGGAGCTGACAGACAGACTGCTGAGACTTGACAGTCACTTGCAGCTTCAGTGAGAGACAGTCTCAAGAGTAATATAGAGCAGGTCTCCAGACACCTTCTGGCATCAGTGTGTATGAACACCCCTGATACACACACTTGAATGTGTACCACAGATAAATACACCATACTCAAACATATACATATACATACATACCCACACACAGAAATAAAATCAAATCCAGCTCCATAATCTACACTCTTAACTCTACCCTAGACTGCTTTGCCAAGCAGTATAAGCCAATTAACCCATTGTTTCACAGATACAAACTTGCTTAAAACCCTGCCTGAAAGAGGTTTCTCCTTCTCCTCCTTTTACCTTCTTCTTTCTCTTCTTTTGTCTCTCTGTGTAGTGTTGGCTGTCCTGGAACTCTCTATGTAGACCATGCTGGCCTCAAACTCACACCTGGCTCTGCCTTCTAGAGTGCTGGGATTAAGGGTGCGTGCCACTATGAGCAGCACCAAGGTTGCTTTATAATATATCCAAAGGACCCACTTTAAATGCTTTATGAGTCTTTGCTATGCTTGTAAGCTCAGCTTATTAGTTGTGGGACTGGAAAGAACCTTACAGAAGTTCTAGTCAAACCCATATTATACAGATGTCCAAGATAATATGGCTGGATACTGGCAGCAATGCTCCCTAAATCTGTATCTTCTGTGTGTCCAAATCTGCATCCTTCCTGGACCATCTTAATCTTCTCACTCTATCAACTTGTCTTTGCCTATTAGAGAATTCTGCCATCTAATAGTCTCAGCCTGGGAAGCAGCAAATGCCTCTATGGAAGACCTTTTAGGGCTCAGGCTGCACAGTGGTAAAGCACCTGCCTAGAATGCACAAGGCAACAGGCTTGGTGCTCAGCACAAAAGACAGAAGACTGATTCAGCAAACCACATTTCAGTTTGTTTTTTATGGTTTTTTTGAGACAGGGTTTCTCTGTATAGACAAGGTCACCCTAGAACTAGCTCTTTAGACCAGGTTGGCCTCAAACTCAAGGGATCCATCTGCATCTCACTCCTGAGTACTCAGATTAAAGGTGTGTCTCAGCCAATAAAACCATTTTTGTTTTTTGTAAGAACTGATAATCTACACATATTTTTCTTCATGACATGTGTCTATTAGACAGGAATATTTTCTTAGCCAACAGAGAAACGTATAGGAAGTAGTGTAATGATCTGTTCTGTCTTTTTAAGAGACAAGCCCCCCCCCAGACAAGCTGATCTTCAGCTTCCAGCCTGAGTTCCTTCTCTTTCCTATCTCCTTCTCAAAGAGGCAGCTTCTGCCTCTCCCCACTTCTCCCCTTCCCCCTTCTGTCTCTCCCTCTCTCTCCCCCTCTCTCTTTCTCTCTGCCTCTCTTCTCTTCTCCTTCTCCCCCTTCCCCCTCCATAACCCACTTAATAAACATCCAACCTCACTCTGCATGGCGTGCCTATCCATGTCTGTCTCTTGCCCGCTGCCGTGTGTCTCCTTGGCCTGGACCAGCCACTGCTCGGGGACCTGCAACCATCTCTGCCTGGGACTGGCTGCTCTCAGGGCCTGCTGCCTGCCGCCACATGGTCCGCTGCCACCACTTGGCGACTTGCAGTGTTTCTGCTGCCTGCTGCCACCGGGGATCCTGCAGCATTTTTAATAATCCATTTCAAGCAGGCCTATGAATATGAGCAAGATAGAGAATTAAGGTTAAGTACCTGCTTGCAGAACTGAACTTCAACTGGGGATGAAGCACAGTGGGGAGAGTGCTTGCCTAGTACATGGAACCCTGGGTTCTCTCCCAGTGCCATATAAATGGGATATGGCAGTGTACACCTATAATGCCAGCATCCAGGAGGTAGAGGCAGGTGGATCCACCATACAGCAAATCCAAGGTTATCCAGGGATACAAGAGACCCTTTCCAAAAATGAAAAAAAAAATCCTGAATTACAGTACATTGTCACACTTCCCTTTGTGCAGTGGATGTGTGTCTGAGTGACAAGAACTTTTTTCTAAATCAAAGCTAAAGTTGGGTGGTTTTTTACATTTGTTTTGTGTGCATATGTGTGTATGGACACTAGTCTTGAACTCATGACCCTCTTTCATACTGGGGTTACAGGCTCATACCATTTCACGCAGGTTTGGTTGAGCAATTTTTTAGCAATAGACTTTTCTTTTATTTGTTTTTATATTTCTTTCCTTTTGTAAATGTATGTGGAAGTCACTTGCAGAAGTCAGTTCCCTCCTTTAACTATGTGAGTTCTGGAGATTAAATTCAAGCTGCCAAGTTTAGCAGCAAATGCTTTTACCTGCTGAACCATCTCACTGTGAAGGGCTCTAACAGGCCCGAGCACAGCACACATGGCCACGGTAGACCTTGCCCTTCCCCCTTCCCTCCTACTTGCTAAACCATAGATAAGATCCCTGAAGCTAACCACCAAGGTCTAGTCCCTTATTTGCCACTTCCTCCTCCTGAAGCTGACCATCAAGGTCCAGCTATTAAAGTATTGAAGTTCAACAATCAAAAGCCCCCTTTTGGCTAATTAACACACCCAATTAAAACAAACCAACTCATCCTAAGGGGGAGGGGGGAATGACTCCCTTTTACCCTTTATAAACTGTCATTTGCCTGTGGGTCACATCTGCCTCCTCTCAATCCAGACACAGGCCTTTGTCCCTCCAGGGCAAATATCCCTTTCCCTCCCTCCTCCCTTGTCCTGTCTTTGTCTCTTATTCCCTGCTCTTTGTCCCTCTGCAGCAAATAAATCTCCTTTGTGCTGAGAACTTGGTCTCAGGTGTCCTGTGCCGATTCTGGTCCTTTCCCACTAGCCCTCTAGAAATAATTCATCAGTCACAAAAGTCTTAAAGGGTAGCAATATGTGCATGTGTGTGTGTGTGTGTGTGTGTGTGTGTAGGTATATATGTATGTGTATGTATGCATGGATGTATTAGAGTGGAGCTTATTTTTGTTTCTACAGGCTGTTAATGCATTTCTCAAACCTCATTATCAAGCTAGATGACTTGGTAACTTCCAGTGGAGTCAGAAATAACAGTAACTGCCCCACCAAAGAAAAATAACAACAACCCTTCTCCCAAGCCACTTTGAAATCCATATAAAATGCTTATCACACTGCCCAGCACACCTTAAGCAGCTCATTAAATGCTGGCTAATACTATTTAGGGGACAAGTTTGGCTAGATCATTAGCATTCAAGGCTTTGCTTTATAATGTGTCTCCTTTCTCACAGGGAACAACCTAAAGGCAGGTATCTTTGATCTAAAGGATAAAGAGGGAGTGAGCTTAAAGAAGCCATGGTAATGAGCATCACTGTAATGTATTGGACAGATCATTACAATCACTGCCTCCCACATTCTCTTCTTTGAGAATCTAAAAGGAGTGTATCAGCGGGGCAGCCCAAGTACAAAGCAAACAATACTTTTCTGAATCAAGAGTGCAAATTTTATTCAAGGCAAATGGTTGCCTTGGAGTTCCTCCTTATTTATCAACATCCTGGCCTTCCTCCAGGACTTTTAGAGCTTAGACTCAGTATGTTTGCTACTTTTCTCCCTTGCTGTGACAAAATACCTGAGCAAAAGCAGCTTGAGGAAATGTTTATTTTACTTCCCAGTTTGAGGGGAAATAAAGTCCATTGTGAAGGGAGAGAGAGGCACATTATCTCGAGTGGCCATAACTGTGGCAACAGAGCATATGACAATGGCGACACTGCATTCAGAGTCAGGAAGCAGAAAGAAATGCTGGCGCTCAGTTCGCTCTCACACCCCTCCCCCCTTTCAGTCCAGGACCACCCCACTCCACTGTGGTGCTGCTGCACACACCCAGGGTGTCTTCCTTCTGTGGAAACATCCTCACAGACATCTGGAGGCGTCTCCATGGAGATTCTAAATCCATCAAGTTGACAATGATGATTAACTGTCATATCCTGTCAGAGATACTTTAAGCACGTGCTTAGCCTTGGCAATTCAAACACCACATAGCTCAGGTATTTATCTATTAGTTCTTTCAAGGCAAATCTTCACTTTGGGACTACAGAATTCACTGAGGCTAGCTAGGTACAGGCATCCCTTTGCTCTGAATGGTTTCCAATTCCTGCACTCTCATCCCCACAAATTATGCATGTGTTCCTTGATCCCCAGCACCACACGAAACTGGGCATGACTGTGTATGCTTATAATCCTAGCACTCTGGAGGTAAGGATCAGAGCAAGCTCGATACCAGCCTGGGCTACATGAGCCCCTGTCTGAAAAAAAAAATGAAAAAGAACAAGGAAAGAGCAGTGATGATTTGTGGCAAAATAACCAATCACTTCTTTTTCAGACAGTTGCTGCTGGAATGATGTAATAATGAGATGTACCAAATATCACTTTCTCTCAGGAGAAGCCTACATGCCAACTATTGTCCTTGTCCAGAAGATGACAGTGGCCACAGCTAGATAAGGAGTCAAACCCCAGTTTACTGTTTTATCACCCAATCCCATAAACCCTTTATCTTTATCAGAAGACCTCTTTCTGCCAAGAAGAGGTTTGAAGAAAGAAAGGTATCACTCAACATTTTGGGACTTGGAACCCAAACTCAGCCCATTACATTTTCACAAATGCACCTAGGGTTATGGTCATGGCATCCTTGACCTCCATCTTATTCCTTCAGCTGTAATAACCTGTCCCTCGCTCCTTCAGACACTTGTCTCACTTCAAGCTCTGTGGGGGACACCAGTGTCACTGTGATGCCAGGCGAGGGAGGAAGCAGCAGATATTTCTTGCTGTTGTTATGTTAGTATTAGATCTGGGTCAGGGTTTGTGGAAGTTGGGGGATTCTCCTCCTGCCTCTGCACCCAGGAGGAGTCCAGCTCAGGTCCAGGCTGCCTGGGGAGGCTCTGCTGTGGAGTGGTAGTAGGCAGAGCAATGTTAACAAAGCAGACTGAGCTGTGTGCTGGTGAGTCAAGAATGCCATGGGATCCCACGCTCATGCCAGTTGCCACTTCCAGGAACTAAAATAAGCCTCTGCTGCTAAGAGACAGCAGCAGGCCTTTGGGTCTGCTCATGAAAGTAAGCCCAGCCCCAAGAACTGGCATGCTATTTTACACAACTGAATGCTAGACAGCCATTAGCACACAATTATGTCCACGGCGGGGATGGAAATCAGAATGTCAAATGTTAAGTGAAAACAAGATGATGGAGGGAGCGTGCTGACTGCAACTACGTAAAGCACACATGTAAGAGTGCATCTCTAAAGAGCTTCAGAAAGGAATGAGCACTACAATTCTGTGAGAGTCCATGGCAGCTCCCACAACAGGTTTTCCTTACTGTTTTCTTGGAGACAGTTTCACTATTTAGTCCAGACTGGCCTAGAACTTATCCTTCTGTCTCTAGCTGTGATAAAGTGCATGCTAGGCTCCCATATATTTGGGGGAAAAGGGGTGTCCTGGCTAGTTTTACGTCAACTTGACACAAGCTAAAGTCATCTGGGAGGAGGGGCCCTCAATTAAGAAAATGCCTCCCTAAGATTGAGTTGTAGGTAATCCTGCAGGGCATTTTCTTAAATTAGTGATTGATGTGGAAGGGCCCAGCACACTGAGTGGAGCCACCCCTGGGATTATGGTATTGGGCTCTATAAGAAAGCAGACTGTGCAAACCACGAGGAACAAGGCAGTAAGCAGCACCCCTCCATGGCCTCTGCATCAGCTCCTGCCTCCAGGTTCCTGCCCTGCTTGAGTTTCTGTCCTGACTTCCTTCAGTGATGAACAACAATGTGGAAGTATAAGCCGAATAAACTCTTTCCTCCCCAAGTTGCTTTTGGTCACGGTGTTTTATTGCAGCAATAGAAGCCCTGAGATATGGGGTCTCATTTTAACCCAGGCTTGACTCAGATTCTCTATGCTGACAAGGATAACCTTGAACTTTTAACTCTCCTGCCTCTGTTTCCCAAGTGCTGGGATTAATGACAGGTACCACCACATCTGGCTTACAGCAATGGAGCAAAAGGCTTCCTGTATGTTAGACAGGCACTCTCTACTAACAGGGCTACACCCAGCCTAATGTTTGTTTTTAAGAAAATTTTCATTCTCATTGTATGAGGCCCAGATACACCTGCTCTTTAGCTCACATAACAGCAAACTCCGAATACAATTTGATTCAGGGTTTAGAGAACTGAATGCCACAGGGGAGAAATCTGTTTTGAACCCTAAGCCAATCAAACAATCCCAAGATAAGAATTTACAGACATCTGGATCTCTGTGAAGTCCAGCTACGGTGTTTTGAAATGCACTCACTTATCCTGAAAGGAAGGAAAGCACACTCCCCATTTATAGTACACTGCCAGCAGGCCCTGATTTGTAAGCCACTGCTAGCTCCAAAAGTCTCCATCTTGTTACCTTGTCACGGGCAGCACTCAAAATTGCTCAGTCTTATCCATCACACATCTGGGTATCAAACTGAGAAAATTTCTCTCTGGAGATTCTGCTTCAGTACCTGTACAGACTCTGTTTCTCTAGGACTGGCTTTCAGTCCACGCTTTGTTTGTTTTATTAAACTGGAGCAGTTTTTTTTTTGGAGGGGATGTAGATTAAGATGGAGTTAGGCTATGTAGCCCAGGTTAGCCCTGAATTTATGATTGTCCTCTTTTATCTCTCCAGTGCTGGGATAACAGGTGTGTGCCACCACAGCCAGCTGTTTAAATTCTGATTTCTTTTGTTAACTTCATACTGAACTAGATTTTAGATCTACTGGGGTTGTAAATATAGTACAAAGAATTTATATAGACCTTTCAATCCAGATTGTCCCAATGGCAATCCAGTACACTCATCAAAACTACCAGTTATTTGGCTTTCACCAGCCTTTTCCACTAACGCCTCTTTTCCACTCAGTATCTAATCAGGATTACATACAAGTTTTCTCTTTGGGGGTTAAAAAGGGCAAACTCATAGGTGTTGGGAACAATTTATAGTGCTGAACTCTTGAGCCCAAAAAGGGAATGCCATCGTATCTGTACAAAGTCCTGAATCCAAGACACCTCATCAGGGTTAGTGTCAAAACTGCATGTCTTACATGAGCACTTTTTACAATTGGACAAAGGGATCTGATAAGCGGGTTATTTTTAGCAAGTAATACCATGAAGGTGACAAATCGAGAGGGATGGCCTTCCCTGTCTCTTTTCTCTGCTTCATTTCTCCTCAAACTGTATTTTAAATTTTCACTAGAGACTATAATATTTAAGTATAACATAAACACTGAGAAACAAACACCCACACCCACGGGGAAGGGACTCTGCAATGTGTGGTTTTGTTTGCTGAAATTAAGTACCAGCTTACAGTGGTTCAAGTTAATGATTCCTCAGCTTTATGGTGGTGCAAATGATACACATTTGGCAGAAATATATTTTGGATTTTGAGTTCAGGTCTTTTCCTACGCCAGAAATATGTAGTCCCATGTGCTCTGGTGATGCTGAGCACATCACACGCCATCACACCAGTAAACACCTGCTACTCTACTGTGTACCATGGCTACTGAGCCAGCGCTGGGAGGTAGGGTGGATTAAATGCATTTTCAGCTCATGATAGGTGATAGAGATACGACATCCGTGTATGCCACCATTATCCTTATTCTAGAGGAACAGGGACAGGAAACAGAGTTGAAGAGGTCAAGTAAGTTGTCCAAAGTCACAGAGCACGTAAATGGTAGACAGGAGTCAAGCCCAGGTCAGCCTTAAAAAATTGCTCCTTTTAGCCAGCTTGTCAAACTGTCCCTTAAGCTCCTGCCACTGTTCAGACACCGCTGGATTTTAGAGGTGCAGAACTCAATTCTTACAGTCCAGTGGGAGGAGACAACTAAACAGCTGAGTATAATACAGCCCCCTCTTGCTCTCAAATATTCCTTGGCTTGGTTACAACTGAAGATAATTAGGCTGGGCAGTGGTGGCACACACCTTTAAATCGCAGCACTCTGAGGCAGAAGCAGGAGGGTCACTGAAAGTTCAAGGCCAGCCTGTTCTCCATAGCTAGTTCCAAGCCAAGCCGGGGTTATATAGCAAAACCCTATATCAAAAAATCCCGAAACACATGGTTTAAACTAATACCTTGAAATATTACATTTTTTCAGGTCTTCAGACTAAGAACCTCTGCCCTCTAAATACCTTGAGGCTAGTAGTTATGAATGGATTTTTTTTAAAAAAATCTGTGTATGAATGTTTTGCCTGCACATAAGCATGTGTATCACAGGCATGCCTGGTGCCCACAGAGGTCAAAAGAGGGGGCCAAATACTCTGGAAGTAGAGTTACAGATGGTTGTGAGCCATCGCATGATACTCGGAGCTGAACCCGGGTCCTTTGCAAAAGTAACAAGTGCTTCTTAACCGCTGAGCCATCTATCTCTCCCACCCCACAAATGGGCTTGGGACTATTTACAATATATGTCCCCTCCATCGTGAGGCTTGTAGCCAGATGTGGATAAAGTCATCCAGCTGGGTTCCTCTGAGGAAAATGAAAAATACAATGTGGAAATCGATATGCTAGTGGCATAGAATCTGCTGAGGGGAAATGTGTGACGTCTCGGAAATAATAGCTATGTTCCACTTTAAGTGTCCTCCTGAATTTGTACTAATTGGCAGATTCTAAGAGAGCTGCCAATGGTTCATGACTACACTTTGTGGGCCAGTCATTCTGAATTATGTTCCGAAGAAAAATGACTAATGATCCTAGGAGTTATAAATTTTAATTTGATCTTAAGGGTGCAGGGTTAGAAGACTTAAATCTCAGCAAATGGCAATCATTCTCTTCTCCCGCCGGAAGACAGTCAACCTCATCAAACACTCTTAACCCCATGGTCCTCAGTACTGCACACTCTCTGTAACCTTCAATGTCTGTGTGGTCCCTCCAGAGACTACGGCAATTTAATTAGTCAGGGTGGGGTCTAAGCCTTGGAAGTTTGAAAAAAAAATCACTGGAGGCGTTTAAGGCACAGACAAGATTGGGAACTGTTGCCTCAACCAGAGGATAGTAATTGTGGCTGCCCATCAGAATCGCTTCAGGGATCCTTTAAAAATTCATATACTGGGTTGGAGAGATGGCTCAACTGTTAAGTATTAGCTCACAAACAAAATGTCAAAAAATTCAGATATTTGGACCATAGCCTACACCAATAGAATGACCACCTCAAGTCCTATGAGCTATATTGAGATCTGGCCATTATGTCTTACTCTAAGTAACTCCTTACTGTATTGAACAGTGGCTTTTCGAGCTGTGCACTGCCCTAGGAGACTCTATATATTCGAGACAGGGTTTCTTTGTGCATAGCCTTGGCTGTCCTGGAACTCAATCTGTAGACCAGGCTGGCCTTGAACTCACAGAAATTTACCTCCCTGTGCCCCCTGAATATTGGGAATAAAGGCATGTGCACCACTGTGAGTTCTCTGTTGGTTTGAGGCCAGTTTGGTCTACAGAGGAAGTTCCAGGACAGCCAGAGGTATAAAGAGAGACCCTGTCTCCAAAAACCAAAACAAAAGAACAACAAACTTACCAAGTACACTAGACTAAGGGTGTACCTCCATCACTTGGACCCCATAAAGTGATGGACACATAACACTGTGATTGCATGGCCCCATACCAACCTATCATCTGATACCTGGCATGTCCATGGCAAAGACCAATGATTCCCTGACTTGGCTTGGCCCCTTACTGTTGAGGAAGCCTATTCAACTGCCTGCCCATCCACCTATTTGCCCATCTGGGCCTAAACCTACCACACCATTTCTTGCTCTCCACCCAGTCTGCCTTTTAACCTCACAGGTGAACACTAGTTTTGCTCCAACACTTGTGCAGCTGCCTCCCAGCACGGGTTGGTTCACTGTCTTGGCAACACAGACGTTTTCTGAGCCCACTGCTGAAACCTCTCAAACTCTGCGGCAGCCTCTTTAACTTGAATTCATTCTGTAACCCATACACGTACACGGAGACATATGGATGGATCTGTGTGCTGTATGCCATGATAGTTGGAAAGGTTGGAATAAACAAACTTGCATTCATCTCATCCAGGCTTCCAAGGTAGCTAGGTTTTATAACAAATTGTCATTAAAAATGCTAAACCTTGTTAATTTATTCAATAAATTCTGACACTGTGGAATAGCACAAACATGTTCCTCTACATTTCTAGTGACAGCAAACTAGAAGGCTTTTAAAAGCATCACTGAAGGGCCATCAAAATGGCTCAGTGGGTAAAGGTGCTTGCTGCCAAGCCCGACAACCTGAGTTCAACCCCAGGCCCCACGTGGCGGAAGGAGAGAATTGACTTCTCCAAGTTGTCCTCTGACTGCCACATGCAAGGTGAGGCATGAGCACACACATATGATTAGAATGTACAGCCAAGTCCGGCAACCACCATGGTAGCTAAAACTCCAAAAGTGACACAAGAGCAATGGCAAAAGCAGAGAGTGGTGGCTCACACCTGCAATCCCAAGCACCAGAGAAGCTGAGGCAGGAGGACACTAACCAGGGTGATATAGCAAGACCCTGTCTCAACCCAACAACAACCAAAAAAAAAAAGTCATTGCAAAATTGGCACTTGGTAGGTTCGTTCAGCAACTTCAATTTTAAAAATAGACCTCGTTTATTACATGCATTTATGTATTCAGGAGGTGTACATGGGGAGCTCAGAGACCAGCTAGAGTCAGTTCTTTCATTCCACCATGTGGGTCCTGGGAATTGAACTCACTACCTTGGCAGCAAGTACCTTTATCTGCTGAGCTATCTTGCCCACCTTCAGCAACTTTAAAATGAGATTAATGAGAAGCAGCCAGTTCTGAAGCCGGAGGATAAACACTTAAAACAACTGTCCCGCTTTCAGATGAAGGTGGCCTCACTTTCTCCACAAGCGTATGAGGGTTGACTTTATGACTCATCTAGAATTACCAGCAGCTGATGGTATGAAAACCCATTTCTCTTATACCCACTGCTCTCGTCTGGTCTGTTTTCTACTGCTGAGATAAAGGCCAGGACCAGAAGGAACTTGGGGAGGAGAGAGTTTATTTTAGCTCACAGATGGAGGAAGCCAAAGGAGAACCTGAAGCAGAGACCACAAAGGAGCACGGCTTCCTGGCTTGCTCTCTTGGCTTGCCCACTTTGCTTTCTTAAACAACCTAGGACCAACTGCAGGGATGACACCACCCACACTGGGCTGGGCTGTCCACAATAATCATCAATCAAAAAAATGCCCCAGAGACACACAGGTCAGTCTGATGAATGGTATCTTCTCCAGCAGATCCCTCTTCCCACATAACTCTACTTTGTGTCAAGCTGACAAAACAAACAAACAACAAAAACTTACCAGCACACCCATCAAAACAATTATGGAAGACATGCAAAACTAAATGCTTTAGGGGGACCCAGAGCGCTATCCAGAGGTCCTGCCTGGGGTGGTCTAGTGAGGAAGAATATCTGCAACCTGATGTACACTTTTATTCAACATATCAACCCCATCTTGGAGACAAAAACCTAAGACAAGGATTCCCACTGCACCCATACACGTGTGAGAAATTGTCTGGGAAGCTTTGAAAATAGTGGTGCTGAAACCACACTCATAATGAATGACACAGAACTATCTGAAGATATTATGTTCGAAAGCCTGTTTTAAGAGGTTTCTCAGGGGCTAGTGAGATGGCTCAGAGGGTAACGGTGTTTGCCACCAACCTTGATGATATGAGTTCCATCCCTGGTAGCTACACGGTGGAAGGAGAAAATGAACTCCTGCAAGTTGTCCTCTGACCTCCAGACTCATGTACACACATATAAACATACAAACGAATGTCACGAAAGGTCCTTCAGTGATTTGTGTGCAACCAAGGCTGAAAGTTAGGGGTTCTGTAACTCGAGTGTACATCAGCCATCACCAGCAAGTGATGGTAAAACACAGATCTCTGGATGCCAGCCCCAGAGGACCTAATTCAGCTGAATGAAGTCTAAAAGTGATGCCAAAGCTGCTGATCCAAGGAACACACTGGAAAAGTAAAGCCCCAGCGCTAGAGTACTGGTTCTCAGCATTGGCAGCACATTAGAATCACAAAACGTATAGAGGGTACATGTTAAGAATATTAATACCTAATGTCCCAAACCAGGGAAATTGATAAAGGATATACAACTGAAGGTTTTTAACCATAAATAAAAATACTTTTAAAGTTTGCAGGCAAGTGAGTGTTAGGCAGATTAAGCCAGTCTCAGAAAGACAAATACCATGTGATTCATAGAGTTTAAATATATATATAATTAGATATTACCTAAATGTAGAGTGGAAAACTGTCTAGGTGATCAAAAGAAAAAGAAACTAACATGAATGGAGTGAGGAGGTTTTGCAGAAGAAGAGATGGCCAGTATACAAATATATTTTTAAATGAAGATATCCTTATATAATGGTACCATATACACTGCAAAAGACAAACAGTTGTTAAAGAAATCTCCAAGAGCAATAGCCCAAAGAGCAAAAGAACCCAAAAGAACTAAAACATTTTTAGAAAACATCCTTATGAAATACAAGATGTCTAATAAATATGTGCTATGAAAAAAAAAGTAAAGGAAGAAAAGAAGGCTGATCCCTGAGCCTTTCCCCAAAACAATGAATCTGTGTGTAGTCCAGACTGGCCTTGAACTCCCAGCTAGTCTGCTGCATCCATCTTTCAAGTTACTGGGATTACAGGCATAAACCCCGAAACCCAGCTCCCTTCTAATGTTTTTAAGTGAGTATGTACTGTCCTGTGTAATGTGTGTATTTCTGTGTACAATGTTGTCTTGACATCTTGATTAACCTTGTGGCTGAAGATTCTACCCGTCCCTGCAGGGCTAGTCAATTCATAGAGCCCAAAGCTATGTTAGTCAGTATTCTAGCACTGAAACATGATTCCTAAGATAAACAACTTGAAAGTGTGTTTTAGCTCACATTTCTGGTCCACGGCCATTTAGCCCATTGCTTTTGGGCTGGTAGCAAGTCACATATGGTAGAGAAAAAGCTTATCACCTCATGAGAGCCAGGAAGTAAAGAGAGGGAGAGGAAAGGAGCAGGATCCCAATATCCCTATCAATGATCTAACTTCTTCCATGAGATCACCGGTTCTCAAGCTGTGGGTCACAATTCCTTTGGGATCGAATAACCCTTTCACAAGGGTGGCATATCAGATATGTACATTATGATTCGTAACAGAAGCAAAATTGCAGTTATGAAGTAGCAATGAAAATAATTTTATGGTTGGGGGGTCACCACAACATGAGGAACTGCACTAAAGGGTTGAAGAATTAAGAAGGTTGAGAACCACTACACTAGACCCTACCACCTAAAAGTTCCATAACCTCCCAATCGTGTCACAGGCTAAGAACAAGCTCTTGACACTTCAGGAACGCTTCCAGATCTAAACAACAACATCTCTGGAGAATAAAAACAACCATTTTAGATCATACTTCCTGCGACTACCCTGAATACCCAGAAAGGCAACAATCTTCTACCTTTAGCAACCCAGGGCCAGGTGGCAGACACTAGAGGCCACCCCTATAGCTCAAAGCCTGGCAAAACTGCTCAAACCAGTCAGACATAAACTGTTGTCCATGCTCTGCCTTTCCTGAGGAAAACCCAACGAAGAACACTGCCCAAACCTATCCCTCGTATCTGCCTTCTGCTTGCTGATGATTCTGGGGTCTTCCCTATGTAGACCTGCGGCAAACCTCATGCGCTAGTACTATGAATGTATATTATGCTGTGTTCTTGAACTTCTGTGTCTCTTCTTGCTGCTGCACCTGACTACCTCCAAAAGCAATGCACAACATTAGTTGTGAGTAGTAGCGTATAGCCATAATATAATTCAATACAATATGAGGGGTAAAGATCAGCCTTAGCTACATAAGGAGTCTTAGGCTACATGAAACCTTGATTCAAAACACCAACAAAAACAGGCTGGAAATGGACCTCTATTGATAACAGTATTTGCTTAGCATGGGCAAATCCCTGGGTTCAATTCTCCAGCAAGACATAAAAATTAAGTCTGATTGTACACACATGTAAATGAAGCAAAACTCAGGAAATAGAAGCAGGATGATTGGAAGCAAAAGGTCATTCTTGGCTGTATTGTGTGGCAGACAACCTGGAATACATGACACCCTATGATGGTTTGAATGACAAAATCCCCCATAGGCTAATATATTTGTATGCTCAGTCCCCACTAGAGAGACTGTTTGGAAGGATTAAGAGGTGTAGCCTTCAGGACCCAGAAGCTGGACAGCCCAGAGACCTAGAATAGAACCAAAGATGACTGGCAAAAAGTCACTGAGATGATGTCTAATGATATTCTGCTATACATGCTGCCTAGCCCAACTGTCATCAGAGAGGCTTCACTCAGAAACTAGTTGAAACAGATGCAGAGACCCACAGCCAAACACTAGGCAGACCTTGGGAAATCCTGTAAGAGGGAGAGGAAGGATTCTAGGAGTCAGAGGCGTCAAGGACACAAGAAAACCGACAGAATCAGGACACAGAGGGCCTGAGGAAACAAGCTCCACTAGGAACAGAAGCCAGGAGCAAATCCAGCCCTGGGAGCCAACCCAGTCCTGGCACACTGGCAGACCAGGATTGAGCCAAAGGCCTGACTCAGAGTCTGCAATCTCCACCGGAACCAGAGTGTGACTGAACAAGCTACCTAGGACAGAGAGAGAACAAGCTCCATCAGGAGCAGAAGCCAGGAGCAAACCCAGTCCCGGGACACGGGCGGATCAGGATTGACCCAGCAACCAGATCTGGAGTCAACAATCTCCACTGGAACAGGTACAGGGTAGTAACTGCTGAGCAAGGGAGCCAGAGCCAGAGACTGCTGAGGGTCCAGACGTGAATCTGGGACCTTCAAGGGAGCAGACCTAAGCCAACATCCCGGTGGGTATGGGCATGAGCCTAGGACCTCCCAGGAACTAGGCCTGAGCCAGGACCTCTACCAGTCTGGGCGTGAATGAACCTGGGAGCTCCAAAGGGAATAGGCAGAAACCAGAGACCTCAGCGGGGCCAGGCATGAGTCTGGGACCTCAGAGGGAGTAGGCCTGAGCCAGGACCTCTGTGGGTCTGGGCATTGGTCTGGGACATCAAAGGGAATAGTCAGGAACCTGGAACCTCTACGGGTCCGAGCCTGAGTCTGGGACCTCTGAGGAAGTAAGCAGGTCCTCTGCGGGTCTGGGCGCACCTGAGCCTGGAACCTCCGAGGCAGTAGACCAGAAAAAGAAACCTTTCGAGGTCCAACACCAAGCCAGGATTTCTGCAGGACAGAATCCAGACCAGGATTTACAGATATAGGTCAAAGCCAGTAACCTAGGTCAAAGTTACCCTGAGGCAAAGAATTCCACCTTAGGCAACAAATTCCACAAGAGTGGGAGGGAACAAGCCACCTAGGACAGAGAGGGCCTAAGGAAAGAAACTCCTCGGGGAGCAGAAGGCAAAAGCAAATCCAGTCCCAAAAGCCAACCCAGTCCCAGGACACTGGCAGACAAGGATTGAGCCAGTGACCAAAACCAGAGCCAGTGATCTCCACCAGAACAGGTCCAACTCCAAGCCAGGAACTTCTGCAGGAGGGGATCCAGACCAGGATTTACAGAAACAGATCAAAGCCAGTAACATAGGCCAAAGTAGGCCTGAGACAGCAAACTCTAAGGGAACAGAGCAAAGCACAGGAGCACTGAGCTATCTCCAGGAACAGGAGTAATCAACAGGGTAACTAGAACTGTGTTACTGGCTGTACCATGAGGAACAACCATCTGAGCTTTGGATTCACTGGCACCTAGAAGATTATTCAACAGAATCTCAGCAGCCCCAATGACACCTATTAAAGGAAAAGATGAGTAGAAAAGGTAAGATCACACACTACACCACAAAGAGCAACACAATACCAGTAAAACCTAAAGACCCTACAACAGCAAGACCTGAACAACCAAATATGGATGAACCAGAAGAAAATTATCTAAAAAATAACTTCAAGAAAATGTTTGAAGTTCTTAAAGATGAAATGAGAAATTCCCTTAAAGAAATGGAGGAAAGCCTTGTCCCACGGAGCCGAGCGGAGCAGAGCGGGCAACTCTCAGTAAGCCCGCCCTTGGGACTGGGAATCCCTGGGCAAGGAAGGAGTCCAACCAGCATCGGCAGATTCATCCGGACCCCGAAATTTCATCCGATGGATGGAGATAGAGACAGAGACCCACATTCACATCAGAGCAATGGATTGAGCTCCCAAGGTGCAGTTGAAGAGCAGAAGGTGGGAGAAGATGAGTTAGGAAGTTAGGACCGTGAGGGGCTGGTCCACCTACTGAGACAGTGTGCCTGAACTAATGGGAGCACACCAATCCATCTGGAATGGGACTGAATGAGCATATGATCAAACCAGACTCTCTGAATGTGGCGGCGAATGGGGGCGGACGGAGAAGCCATCAAAAATGACACCAGGACCTATCTCTTCTGCATGTATTATCTTTTTGGGAACCGAGTCTTTTTGGATGCACACCTTCCTAGGCCGGGAGGGAGGGGGGTGGGCCTTGGACTTCCAACAGGGCAGGGCACTATGCCCTCTTT